>JAPQLA010000005.1:20932536-20954350 GCA_029822935.1 Naso vlamingii | reverse complement strand
CAAATAAAATCTGTCTACTCTAAATGCAGAAGTTAGCTATTGGTCATTTTTTAGAGCAGATGTAAACAGGCGGACAAAAAAATGTATTTGTGCAAAATAAATAAATAAATAGTATAAATAGTATATATAGTATAAAGAGTATCAAAACCTGTGTTGTAAACGCAGTCTTCAACTCTCAGGTAGTGAAGCAGATGAGTTCAGCACTGAGATGAAATGCTCAAAGTTCAGGATGTGTGTGTTAAAATTGCCTCTCATGCATGTAAAATCAGCTTAGAACAAAGCTAATGAACAGACTTCAGCTCTAAAAATCTTTTAATTTCAGTTTCTTTACAGTCAGTATTTTTTACTTTTGATAAGTCAGAATTATTTTATCCTTTATGTTTACATAAAAGATGGTGTTTTCCTTCTGAACTGAAACACTGAATGAGCAACAACTCTCACACAGGGAAAAGTAAGAGTGCAGGTTATTTGAACTTTGGACAGTTTTTAAAGTCACCCTGCCCATATCTCCAGCGTAAGAATTCAATTTGGCCGTTGCAGGGGAAAACTGAAAACCGTAAAGGAGGATTTGGAGTGAAATACATGGTATGTGGGATCCGTTAAGAAAAGGAGTTATCTTGCCGTCTGGCCGGGGAGATACGGATGTGGCAGAACTGATGAGGTTCTCAGTCATTATCTGCGAGGTGATAGCATGGTATATTGTATGCATTTTTTTAAACCTCTTATCGTTATAATTGCCTTAAGTGGAAAAAAAATTCCAATCAGTTCTGTGGTTTCACAAAGGTTTTTCTAATCATTTTCCCAAGAGATGATGCCACATTTTATATATGTTTCAGTGATGATGGAAGGGTTGCTCTGCAGTGCAGGGCCAAATTATTTCTGTAACGGTGGATCAGTATTTTATTTATTCTTTTTTTTTTTTTAACTGGTTTCAATTCCTTTTATTTAGCTGCACACTGTGGTCAGTGCAGTCGGGTCAGTAGGAAATAGTCATGCAGACGTTGGTGATTTAGCCACACGGTGCAAATCCTGCTGCTTCTTGTCTGTCCTGATGAGAGTCAAGAGAATGGGCGGAGGGCCACGCCGTCCCCCTCACCAGAGATTGAACAGAGATATCATGACTGAACCGAGACGCCCTGTGATGACCCATTTACACAGATCCACGCACTAATAATACACTGAGTTGACGGTGTATTTGTGTATTGTATGTAAGGCTATCAGCACTATAAACAGTTTGTGTTGCTCTGTGGCCCAGCGGTCTGTGCACTGCGAGTCTCGAGAGACGAAAGCTAAAACTCAATCACTGTGCCTGCTCAGCTGGGAGCAGAGGAGAGTCAACAGCCAAATCCCTGGAGGTGGAGTATCAGACCTGCAGTCAAACGGCATGTAGGTCTGCGGGGCTGGTGTTTGCTCCCACAGCACACATGCATGTCATGCTGGGAGCTTCACAGTAACAAACATCTCTACATTGCATAACAATACGTTACGGCTTAGCATTTCTTTGACAGACTTTCAGTTGCAGTGCAGTTTTTCAGTCGGGGTCACTTTAGATTCTATGTATCAGTGGGTCTACAGTGGGGATGCATGACATTGGATTTTTTGCAGATATCCAATATGCCGATAATTTACAACTTATTTGGCCGTTAATCGATACAGATACTGATATAGTATTTTTTTTTTCTTCACACCTAACTGCAGAGATCATCAAGTCTCTTCTGTAGTGAATTTACATATAGTATTGTTATGCAGACTCTGACCATGCTGGCCTGCACACATAAAATACAAGCTTAAAATGATATAATATTCATTTTTTGCACAAAAGATGAAAAAACAAGAATTTATGTTAATTAAAACATGTCGCATTTATTTATGACAATCACTTTTAAACAAAACAAGTCAGATCCATCCTACTTCAAACTGGATGATGCTCTCTGAGACAATCAGCACAAAACCCACAACCAGGACAAATTTGTTCTGTTTCACAGGAGACGAAGTCAGTAAACATGACGTCTGTGCACAGGGAACATGGGAAACATGGCGTCAACTCAGCCTTAAATCAAGGAAACAGCAGTCTAACAATTTATTGGTTACTTTATCAGCAGATATTGGCTTGCTGTCCAAGCGATAATTAATTTTAAAGTTAATATCTGCTGATACTGATAACATGCTGATAATATCCTGCATCCCTAGTCTACAGTATTGGTTAAAGAAATTACTTTTCCTCTGAAGTAATTTTATTTTTCAGTTTTGAACATTAAAAAACAATGGGACTTGAAACATCAAAACCAAAAAGGACCTGGTTAATAGCTACTGAGTATGAGTTCAGATCATAAGTGTACCAACAACATACCAAATGTACTGCATGTGTTTTTTTTGTTTGTTTTTTTAAGATATTTTTTGGGCTTTTTGTGCCTTTATTATAGAGGACAGCTGAAGAATGGACAGGAAACAGAGAAGAGAGAGGGGGAATGACACGCAGCAAAGGGCCACAGGTGGAATCGAACCCGGGTCAAAATTTTAACTAAATTTTAACAGTGAATCAACAGTTTATTTCCATGAACACACACACCAATCGAGATGAGGGTGTAAGGAAATATGTGGAGAACACCAAAACTAACCAAAAAAAACCAAAAATACTATGATGATACTATGACACGCATGACTCACAGAGCCAAATACAACTCCACCCAAATTCAGCCAGTCTGGAGACCTCGTTTGCTGAGTAATTGAAAACATCTGTACGGGTGTGCAAGTTCTATTCGACCCAATTATTGATATGTTTGAGTTTCAGTTAAAATACTGAGAGAAGAGGGAAGACCTTAAGCCACGTCCACTTTTCTACTTTTACTCTACTTACAGAATTTGTAAGACAAAACACAGAAAAAAAAGTTTAGCCAAAAAGGCGAAATTTTGTTTCCCTGTTTGAAAATAAAAATTACAATATTAAATTTTGTGTTGTTGTTGCTCAAATTTTAACAATTTGTGTATTTGTCTTTAGTTTAACGCAATGTTAATATTACAAACAGTGCTCATAACAAGAAGTCAGCTGACAGTTTTGCTAAATGTAAATGGTTTCTGTAGCTGCATGCATGCCATGCAGAAGTCCACACTCCCTCCAACTCCAACCAAAACCAGGAGATTCCTGAGTGCAGCGAACAATAGCAAACCAGCTTATACTTGAAATATAAGCAAGTCAAAAGTGAATAAAATTTCCATTTTCACTCTTTGTAAATTGGTGCAGTTGTCTGAGTGATGCTCAGTCATCTGACAGGATAAAAACTCTCTCACCCTCTTTGGTCTCCGGCTCCAGGGCTTCTTCTCTAAAACTCTGTGAAGCATGCCAAGTCCATGTCCCGTTGCATTGAAGGCTGGCGCTGATGGAGCGCACAGCTGCCAAGCTCTTCACTGGAGGCCTCAAAGGTTTTTTCTTTTAACCTGAACCTTTTTAGCCCAGGATTCATGTCGGCCCAGAGATCCCCCGCATTTTGCTCAAGTCATGTTTGGTCCCTGTGGATTTGTTTGAAGCAAAGGTAACCAGCGCTGCCATTCACACTGATGCAGCTCTGTTCTTAGTCAAATGTGATATTCAATCAATACTCTACACGGCAGAAAAACAAACCTGAAAAGCTGCTGCCGTCTACATGATGGTGGTGAACTTATTAAACTGTGCAAAACTAATTCCAGGGAGGCATTTTTATCAGAGGCATTTGGATTCTTCCATCTGGTGAAACATTCAGTATAAATTATGACATTGGCAAAATTTAAAGAAAAAAATTGTGGTGTGTGTGTGTGTGTGTGTGTGTGTGTGTGTGTGTTCGAGAGAGAGATCTTACAGTATTATAAAAATTCTCTTATACTTAAAGACCTTTCCTATTATTTTCTTCCATGGTACAAATTCCTTATTTTAACAAATTTACATTTTTTTCTGTTTAATTACATTCCATTTAATACACTGTGATCCATTCGAAACTTCCTTTAAAGTCCTAGTTAAATCAAATATAAATATGCTCACTTGTCATACAGGCATTTTGTATTTCTTTCTACATGTGAATTTATTCTCCATTGGCGTGTCCTCTTGGCATCACTGCAGAATTAGGGCCCATTATGTCACTGAGAAGATGCAGTAAACACCATGCTGAGAAAAGAAACGATTCACTGCAGCATGCATCCATCAGTCAGCCTGTATCAAACACGTCAAAGTCTTTCTCACATTCGTAGCTGAACTTTAGTTTAGTTTATATAATACAGGACAATGCATTTTAATTAAAACAAACAAACAAACAAAACAAAAACACCCTCTGGATCAGCATTGTAACGGTCTTTTTACAACACCGTGTGGAATGGCGGTAACTACCTGGAAACCCTAAAAACTGCTTCGCTGCTGGAGGATTCCCTTAGGAAAGCTGGCGTTGTCAAAAGCAGCTGCTACCACCGTGGCACGGGGTGTCAATGACAGGGAGGTGCTTAGGAGAGAGGCGTGGCGTTGGGATGGTAGTATTGTTATGCACAAGGCACAAGTGACCAACGATTTCTACATATTTGGGTTATTTAACTGGTATCTGTTTGGTAGAGATGTGCCACTGACAGATTTTCTTTTGGTTTCTTGTACGACTGTAGAGCTGTGCTAGGACAACAACATTGTGAGCTCCTCCGTGTTTGCTTTCAGATCCACAGGACCTGCTGTCTGCTCTGTGCCGCAGTGCTGCATCCAGCGTTGTTCAAACAGATTGAGTAAAAAAAAATAACCACCAAACTTTCATCCTGCTGCTTTTCCTGCGTTGAGAAAGAAAAGAACACATGGCTGCAGTTGATAAAGTACGTTAAAACGAATTAAGACAAAGTTTTGTCTTTAGCGAGTGGTTGCTAGCTAATCTTAGCACCCACTCGCTAAAGACAAAACTTTGTCTTAATTCGCTTTATCTGCTTTGCCCGACCCCTTCAGTCTGATTGGCTGCTGCCACAGCTACCACCAAAAGTTCAACAGGATGAACTCTGAGTGGTAGGGCAAAATCTGTGCACCTTCATGTGGGCAGCAAACGCTTCTTTGTCCTACTGCCACAGTTGAAACGGCCCCCCCTCTGCTGCCCTTCTCTCATTGAAATGACTGGAGGCGGCGTGTTGCCGCGCGGCCATGTGAAAAGACCTCGATGTTTGAGCCTTATTTTGATTATCAGTCATGATAGTGGCTGTATGGCTGTAAGAAAGATAACGTCACTCCACCACCTTTAATACCTTAAATTGGACAGCTTGTCATTGTGATCAGATGTTCAGGATTTGCACTGGATGACTATTGATAATGTTGATGATCACTTAGCTTTTTCTCTAGCGCCACCATCAGGACAAAATTAGAGATTTTCTCCCAGTGTTTTTAGTTTATGCCGAAATATGTGCAAAACTAAACCAATCAGCCTCAGCTGTGGTCTGACGCTTTTTTAATGAATGGTTAGAATGCTAGCAGCATGTAGCTCAATGCAGCTGAGTCAAGAAAGGTTCCTTGTAGGTGCAGAAAATATTAGTGCCTAAAAGACTTAAACATCCTAACATTAGTAATATTAATTCATGAACAGATTCTCCCTGTGCTCAGCTCTCTTATCTGTCATCTCTGTTTTTTTGTGAAAGCAGAATAAAGAGAAACAACATGTTTTTATTGTGATGTGCTCTGTCTGACATGTTCACAGGGTGACTGTACTTTGATATACTCTCATATATTAACTATTCACAACATCATTACTTAAAAAAAGCTGACAAGCAGTAAGATAATTGTGTCGATGAACAGAACATTTGTTTAACATGAGAGCCAAAAATACGTCATTCTGGCCCCTTATGTATATCGACACACTGGTTGGAGATTCAAACTCACAATGTTAGGAAGAGGTTTGCATAAACCGTGACAGGTCTTCTAAAAATGGCCCTGTGTCTTTTTGTGTTCCAGTGTTACACACTGAAATTCTACAAATAAAACATGCCACTGCCGACTTTCCCTCCTGTCAGATAAAAGACAAGTGCAATTCAGGGGACGCAGCGTAGATGTTTGACAGTCTACCACGTCTAAAAATGGCTGACTGGAGGTGTTGACAGTGTTTAAGGGCCATTACTCTCTCATTCAGCTCCAAATCCAAGGTCGTCAGACTGGATAATGAGGTTTCAGCATCCTCTGATTCTCTTTAACACTGTTTGATTATGTTCGACAGACAGACCCAAGTCATTGTCTTTACTGGAAAGCTTACGTAGCCTCTAGCAAATGAACCAGAAGACAAAAAAAAAAAAAAGCTTACATTTGGCAATGTCCCTCCCCTCTTCTTTCTCTTGATTTCAGTCAGTAGTCATGTTTCCATTAACATATTTTGATGCAAGTTTTGAAATATTGCACTAGAAATGGTAAATGGAAACAGCAAAATTTGATTGTGCAACAAAGTTTTCACACTCGCTTGAGGTGGTTTTTGCCTTTGTCGGAAAAACAGTTCATGCAAAAAATAGGAGACAGAAAACAGCTGTGTCAAATAAATTGTGATACAGCAGAAAAGTATCAGCTGATCCTGCTACCCAAAAGAGGAACTAGTAGAAGAAGCTGCTTCCACCATCTTCCTGGATATTTCCAACACGTGAAAACGTTGCTGATAACAGCTGATATGAGAGAACAATTTCAATTTGCCCAACTGAAACCAAATCCTGAAAAACTCTCTCCATGTTTGTCTCGTAGACAGTCAAGGCAACTTGCTTGTTTCTGGTCTGCAACCTCTACTTCTCCTACTCTGTTAACTACAGCCTGGTGTGTAACGTAACCAGTACCGCCCCCTTCTGAGCAAACTATGCTTTAGTTTATCTGCTCCAAACCAGCTGATTCAAACACTGATTCCTTTTTGCAAGATTTCAAAAGTTTGCTTAAAATTTGCTTCACAATGAACACAGTAATAAATATATTTAGTGACACTCTGAACCATGAAGATACAGCAGGCTCTGCACTGGAGAACCTGTATTAAATTGTATTCAAGAGGCAAAAAACTACATTAATAGTGATGGCTGTGATCTGATGAGCCAGTCACAATAAGGAAAGATGAAAAGTAGAAGGCGGAGAGGGAATAGGCCGTTTTTGTGGGAAGGAAGTAATTGTAGATTGCAGGTTAGAGTTCTTTCATGTTAAAATGATTATCTGAAGTAAACTTATAACAACCTCCTCGTCTAAGCTCCTTTTAGCTGAATTCTTCTATGCTGTATTTCTGACAGTGTCTGCGACAGCTTTTTCTGAGTAAAGTTTGAAGCACCAGTTCTGTGCCTGGAATTTTAACGCTCCACTCACTCGTTTTAAGGTTTAAATTGTCAGTGCAAAAGCACAGCTACAAATACACATTGTGAGTTGCGTAACAACAAGGAGGTTGGTAAGGGAAACCAGACAGGAATTCATGATGCGTTGCGAGGTCATTTGAAATCAACATTGCATCATAGCGGCTAAAAGCTGACAGAACATTTCCTGCTATCAGAAACACAGTTTGCCTGTAGTGAGTTTGGTATTACTTGTGTCATCAAACATAAGAGTGCTGATTCAAAATCTCTTTAGGGAGCGAAAGCCTGCTGCAGGCGTCCACAGACTGAGCTCTGAGATTAAAGATTGGGAGAGGACTAGAAATACATATTTGGCTGGTATTTCTGCTTGAGTGACTAACATTCGGAGCTTTGAAGGAGGAATGTCTGACTGTATTTTCAGGATCGTGGCATCAATAGAATAAAAAGAACCCACAGAAAAAAGCATGGAAGGTTCTGTTTTCATTGCAGAAAATGATGCAGAGTTGAGTTAGAGTTTAGCTGAACGTGGACAGACTTCACAGAGTCGTTTAAAAAAGGCTTGACGTGGGCAAACTCCAAATGAGGAAACTTCCAGAGGATGCAATTACACTTGCTGATGAAAATGGTGGATAAGTAGTTCATAAACATCAAGTATGCAGAATCCAGCACTATTTCAGCAGAAGAAAAAACATCCATGAAAAGATAAGAGAAAAGCGTTTTCCCCGGATAAGCAAAATGCAGAGAAAAAGGATTTAAGTAGCAAGTTTTGGAGCTTGGGAATTGGTATTAGGAAACATTAAAATGAATAATTTTTAATAGAGAATGATAATAAAAAGCTCCACGATGTCAGATTATATACGTTAACAAATACAGGTGCATCAGTGTCTTGGATATTCAGGATTGTGCTAAAGGCTCAAAGTCAAGAGTCAGATGAGATTATTTTTTATGAACAGTGTCGAGCATCAAGTGTTTTTAAAGGCAGTGAAGCCTGCTACAGAAAATGATCCTTTAAACTCATGACCCACCTACATTCTATAAAATTGTCAGTCAATTGAATGATTTATCACAGGTGCAGTAAGTCCTCTTTGTTCCCATGATCAACAAAGAGCAGCATGTTTATCTTCAGCTCAGCCTGTAATTGCTTGAACTGTATGCAAATGGATCTGGCACGAAACTGTAACATTGTCTGTAATGCCTCTATTAATCTTCTATCCTCTGTGATTGTTGTTGGTATTAGATGAGACTGATGTGTGCTCTCTGCGCTCGATCATCACTCGATGTTTGTTAATTCCCATATGTTGCATCTTGAATGGTTAATTGTTTGAGCAGTGTTTCTGCAAAGAACTAACCAATTAACAACATAGTCGCAGCTGATGAGAATGTAATGCAGAGCAGCTACTGTGGAGCAACCACAGAAAACCACTGTGGAATCAAGCCTGCTGCTTAACTCACATGGCTCAACCTTTCCACTACAGCATTTATCCAACGCGCCTTTATGATTTTAGATTTTTGAAATGTGATCAGGTGATCTGCTCACCTAAAAGCTGTGCCGCACAAACCAGTCCCACACTAACTGATAGCATGTCAGTGCCACATGCGCATGGGTGATCCGAGGCCGAGACCCAGAGAGGAAAAAAAAAAAGAGCATTCATAGCAAAAGCCGAGCACCCACGTGTGCCGGGTAGCCGGGCCCAGGGGCGGAGCCTAGGCGTTCATATATATATATATATATATATATATATATATATATGAGGGTGTACCAGCAGAGGGCAATAAGGGGCAAACACAAGGTTTGAATCCTGAGTGAATTAACCAGTATTGTTTTAAAGAATATACCGGAAACATTTTCAAGTAGACTAAACATAATGATAACAATAATAATAATGTTATTATTATTGTTATTATTATTATTATTATTATTATTATTATTATTAGTATTATTATTATTATTATTATTGTTGTTGTTGTTGTTGTTGTTATTATTATTATTATCATCATTATTATTATTGTTATCATACATCAATTTCCATCTACTGATTCATCCATTTTTTAAATTTTGTTTATATCTGTCTAAGATGGCTGAAGGCTTGTGAGCCAATAGTAAAGGGATGTTGGTACCACATGATGTCTCTGTGTCTGTGATCAAGATTCTTCGTGGTGATGGCTTAAAGTTGTCTATAGGATTTTTTTAAGGAAGTAACTTTTAAAGCAAAACAATATATCTGTTCTAAATTTACATAACTGCAATGCCTTAGCACACTTTATTTTGAAATTCTGACTGGATTTTGCATATTTATTTTGCTAAATGAACCGTACAGTTTGAATGTGGTATTTGTTTTCATACTCAAGCACAACATGAGGCTGACTTTGATATTTGGTTGTGCTGCCACTGCTGTTTCTGTTCATATAGAATCCCAAAAGCTCCATCCGAAATACCGCATCTATCTGAAGGCTATGAGTTCATGTTTCCCAGGGGAGGAGCTGTTATCACCACCTCCCACCTCCTGCAATGGCAAACTTGATGCAGCCTTGTTCATACGGCATTTCATAAGCCCATCATCCACCCCAGCCTCCACCTTTAGGCTCTTAGTGTGTCTCCAGAGAGGAAAGTTATTATCTTCACTCCTTCTTTGCTGTGCTGAGCTTGGTGTTTTCTTGTGGAAAGTGACGGTGTGGAAGTGTGACACCTCATACATATTTAACATTTACGTGATATTTGAGTTTATTTGGATAAAGACATCATATACCAACAGATTACCTGTCAGATAAAATAAAGATATTGTTTTGGAAGATAATTATATTTTTGGCTTCCAAATAAAATATTCAAGCAGGCTTTGAAAATGTTCCGAGGAATTTAAATATATAAAAATGGCAGGATATCCCTAGTGCAAGATAAAGTGAGTGCATTTTTGCTGATAGTGTAGTAAAAAGTACTGTATATTTGAGAGTATCTCAGAGGTTCTTTGGAAACATATTACTGCACCGCACTGTATGTAGGTCAAGAGAAGAATTAATTCTGCTATAAACTTATGAAGAGATTAAAAACAACCCCTTCACATTTAAATCACTGTGCATAGGAACAAAAATGGAATGGACCTCTGCTTTAGACATCCCTACTCTGTTATCTAATAAAAGTCTTTTGTGCCTAAAACATATCTCAGAGTTGGAAAGATTAAAGATTAAGCTGCTTTGATTTTTGCCAGTGGCGATGCTGTCAGTGTAACCTGCCGGCTACACAGGTGATGGTCCTTAAAAACCTCGACAGTTCTGCCTGTCAGGCTTCGCTCGGCTCCTTGCCCCGGTCACAGTGATGGTGTTGTTGTGTGCGGCGATGCTTTCCGCAGCAGCAGACACAGGAGCAGACAGCTGAGACAGGTTTTCTCTCATGGATTTCCCCTCATTACTCAGCGAGGTCTTTCTCTTAATTGGAGTTCCCGACACTGCCTGTCCCGCAGACACAACTCACAAGCTTTTTTTTTTTTTTAATTGTTTTGTTTCTGTCTGATTTGCTGCTTTTGACAAATTCACCATACTGTTGTGCTTCGGTCAACAGCAAGATAAAAAAAATACCACCAGAAAACAGGTTACAGATTTGATGTGCAGCAAATGACTGGAGCAAAGAAACTTCGCGGTAGAAGGCATTACAACGTCAAAACGGCTCATCAGAGAGACAAAAATGTTGATTTTCCTGATTGTGCTGCATGTTGCTTTTGTCCAGAGCCATCTGTGGTTTCAAATTAAATACAATATGAAAATTAAGCCTCTTTAACTCACATCCACAACTTAGCATCTTTATGTTCTCTGTGGGTTGTCTTGCTGCCCGGCAACATAACACACAACAAATGATTTCAAAATTTAGACACCCGTTTCTAAGGAGGTGTCCAGCGTTGCTAAATAAGTAGCTTCCTCACATTACGAATAAACGCACTAACAGTGAGCCGCGTCATCCAGCCACTGTTCAGCCTACGTGTGTCATTATGTCTTTACATCTATAATTTAGAATTACTAGGATGACAACGTGAATGCTTTCATAAAGTGTGCAGGAATGCAGAGCAACACTACAACTGGATTTTGGGTTCATGATTTAAAAAGTAGCATCTCTTCGGGGCTCTGTCTAACCCCGCCCCCTTCCCTCAGAGCTCCTTTAAAAGCCACGCCCACCACACACAACTGCTCTGTAACAGAGTGGAGAGATGACCTCAGCAGATCATGTTCAACTTTGTTTACAACAACATTACCTCATGTCTCATTCAGAGACATGAAAGTATTTAACATAATCATAATTAATGTAAAAAAACAAACATGGCAACAGAAAGACGGCAACCACAGAGTCACTTTTCAGACCTTCAACTCCCTCGTTTGTTGCCATGATGAAAAGGAAAACCAGTGTTACGCTGGTTCGTCCTCTTGCTTTAGCTAAACTCTTCGTCATTGCAGCTTCTCTGCCTCTGTCTTTTCTTGCCCTGTTTAGCAGGTGAGTGGTTACATGTAACCGTGGTAACAGCAGTGAAGCATGTCAGTGCGGGCTGGTGCACGCCAAGGAGAGAATACATGCAAGGAGGCTTTTGATTGGTTCTCTTCATCCAGACCACAAGGCAGTGATTGGTTGATGTTTTACAGAATTACAGCAGCTACAGGTGTCCGACTGTTTTTGGTCCTTTTTCAGAGGAAATGGCAATTTTGCAAGAACTCTTTGGTGTGTATGTTATGTGGGTCACAGCTGTTGACTGCCTCTCTGCAACCCGCTTTGTATCTGGCTTCAACTTACACAGTCAAAATATCAGTAACAGTGTGAAAGACTTAACCTATGGTGGAAGAAGGTTTTACCACAACAGTAACCATTTTTTATGGAAATATTTGCAAAGAACATGAGCACTAATGACTGCATAACAGGTATCAGCAGTGCTTATTCATTTAAACACAGTTTATTTATGGCCTCAAACGCATCGTCTCGTGGCATGCTGGGAAATACTTCACCCACCTATCCCACCAAGCACCAATGGTGCTGATCCCACCTAACCAATGTACCTGTGATCCCCTGGCACCTCTGCTCTCAGTCACTCCTCCGTTCTTTTTCACTCTAGAGAATTTCTTCTGCCACTTATTTTCCTTTCTGGTTTCGGGTTCTGGCGTGGGCTTAGTGCAGAGCCCAGCGCTGTCCAAGCCTTATAATAAGGATATTTACAATCATATATAGTGTTTTACAGCATTATGATAATGAACGGTGCAGCCCTGAGAGCTGGAACTCGTTGGCGTCACAGCTAGCTGAAAACAACAGAGGAGCATGAGCACTCTGACAATCCGTCAAAAAATACAATAAATGCTCGTTTTAAAAGACGAGAAACTCGCTGAATATTTCAAAGTGTCCTCTCATGTGCTGACACATATGATTGTAATGAACCCTATGATAAGGCTTGATATGCAAAAACACAATGTTCTCTTTTAATGTTACTGATTGCAAGCTGAGGCAGCCAGGCACAGGAAACGTTTTGGCAGGGTCGGCTGTTCAGATGCCTGTTGGAGCTCTCTTACGAGTAGCACTGCAAGGCAGGAGACCTACTGATGCTAGTTACTTAGATTCTTGGCTTTTGAGAAAATATTTGTGGCTGCAACCCAGGAAGCCACACCTTTGTGATGATGGGGGCTGTTGAGAAGTAAAGACTGTTTCAACCAATACAACAAAGTGTTTCTGAATAAATTACTGACCCTGCTTCTAAGCATAGATGTATTTATTATATATTTATTGGCACAAGTCTTTTCTGTTTGTGCCTCAAGTGAATCTTAATTTCTATGGGGAGTTTTTGCTACCTCAAAAATGAACTCATCCGTGTACAACACATACAGGGTCACTTGAGCAGCTAAATTAAAGTCCCATTAGGCAATTTGATCGATCAGGTTAACCTTCAAGTACAATGGTGTTGTTGCTTTTGTAATGGAATCCACACACAACGATGGCAGGAAGAAAATCACCTACTGGTGTTAGACACAAGGGAGCACGATCACTCACGTGGAACACAAGTGTGTGTGCGTGTGTGTGTGTGTAGCTGATGTGAGAAAGTGGCAGGTGGATGTCATCCATCTTCCACCACATGAACACACAAGCAATTGAATTTGTCTATGACAACCTTGCCTATGACATGCAGCTACAATGCGTTTGTCCCAGGAGTGTTAGTCAGTCAGGTGGTGTGGAGACAATTCACCTACGAGACATTTGATATGTTTGACATCATTACTGAGCTAATAAACCCCAAAATGCCTTGATGTGATTATTCAATGAAACATGTGAGATCCTAATGTGGTTACAATCTATGATGAGCAGAAAGAAAAAAAGCCTTTATTGTTCAGTCACTTAATCAATTCAATAGATTCAATAAAGGGCAGTTGCTCATTAAAAAATTTGGTGGGTCTGTTTGTTGTGATGATGAAACAGCAAAGATACACTGAAAATTTTTGTCCGTGCTCTCTGGCTGAAGTAACATCATGTTCTTTTCTAATCACTTGTGACAGTAATGGGGCAGCGGTGGCATTAAAGTTGGAAGTGAACTTGTGAGTAGATGGTCACTGGTTTTAATCCCCAGACCGGCAGGATTGATCAGGGTGGGGAAAGTAAAAAGCGCAGTTTGCCCCATCCTCATTCCACCACTGTGGACCCTTGAGCAAGACCCTTAACCCCAACTGCTCCAGTGAGTCAGGCCATGTTTAAATGAGAGCAGCCCTTCTAAAAGCAGAAAAGTCTTTCCTTTGCCTCCTTAAAAAAATCTGTTTACATGAACAACCAGAAGTGCTGTAGTATGCATGCCAGGCCAGCAGGTGGCCATGTAAGTTTGTAATGACATGCCGTTGAAGCTGCCAAAGTTGTGAACTTCCTGTTGCTGCTAAGCTCTAAGCAGACACTAATTAAAGAAATTCAGCCTTAGACTGAATTCTAAAATTATGATACAAAGACTTAAATTCACCTCAACAGTCTGTCGTCATATTCGACCTGCTTGCACTGTGGAGTGTTTAACCAGAGTTTGGTAGTGGCTACTGCGGAATGAATTGACTTGCGCTAGTATTAGCATTAGCATTGTCACTGCTGTCACAGGCTTTGCAGGCTTTACTGTGGTTGTGCTGGGCAACTTCCAGGTGTGAATGTGTGGAGAAGTGCAGGGAAAAGTTTGTTAGCTTCACAAAGACATTTGAAATGCAAAAGAGAGGCATCAGTGTGTCTGTGTGCAGGAGGTGCTCAGCAACAAGTTTACAAATAAACAAAGTGGACAGACGTCTACCGACAGAGTATTCTTAGCATCAGAGCAAAAGAAAACTAATCATTCCTGCACAAAAAAAGTGACCTTCAACAGGCAGTATTTTGACAGCAGAGAATTAAGTCAGTCGTGTTTGTAGGAATCATTGATTTTTTGTTTTTGTCTGTCTGTCAGTTGTTATTAGCCACTGACGTAATCTTTTTGGCCGGGCAGACACCGAGTTTTTCTTCTTGCAGTCTTGAGCTAAGAAAGTTGTTGAAAGTTTGGAAATTATGCAACTGTTCAGATGAAGCTGCAGTCATTTTTATCTGTTGATTTCAAGTGTAAGCAGCAAATGCTATTAACAGTTAGCTGAATATGTTGCTTTTGGATCAGAGATTATCCACATTTTGCACTAATAAACACTTTATAACTTCAGTCCAGTCAAATGGCTCTAATCTGAGCGGCACGGGGCCTGTGGCCGTCCCATGTCTTTTACCTCGATCACACATTGAAGTTCTATTTAGGTCTATTGCAAGAAAGTAAAAGCAGAAGGTCCTGTCTGTATGTCACACAGTGACTTGTTGAGACAAACACACTGATGTACAGTGAATGCTAAATGCTTCTGTAAGAATATTGTTGCAGTTTGATAAGTTACACATCGAGGGCAGAGAAGTAGTGTTGCTGTTTGTGAAATGAGAGATGAGATGTGCTGTGTCCAGCTCAGAGAGGTGACAGTCCTGCAACTGGTTATGTGACTGCATCAAAAAGATCCAGTACAAGCGAGATAACACACTGTCAACTTTTAAACTCTTTAATGTTTTGGACAATGAAAACATTTAAGTCAAGGATATGGATCATCCAATTATTCTGTACCGCAGCTGTCCGTTCAGCACCACAACAATATTTTCCTTGTTGATTTTAAATGCCACATGTACAGTGTTGGTTTAGATGACTCAAGCAGCCAATAACACATGAAGCAGGCTTGTGAGATGTAGTGTTAAGCAGTGATCTCAGAAATCCTGTCATATGCATTGATATATTACGTTTGAGAAATTTTAAATACTATCAAAAGATCAAAGGTGTTTTTGGTCAGCTGACATCAGATATGCACTGAATATTTTCTGGTGAAGAGCCATCCTATTGCAAGAAAAATGCACTCTTGCATCCCCAAACTGTTTTCTTTTTGACAGAAATAAAATAAATATAATTTATTTCATATTTAGCTTCAGGAAGCACGGCTCCTGTCATTCCACTGCTTTACAGACAAACTATCATAAAAACTTTCAACATGTTGTTGTAGTTTGATGCGATTTGGAGCAGTTTAAGTTTGTAAATGGTTTTAAATAACACTTGCAAATTTATTTAATTAAATCAACCAGTTTTTGCTGCGTACCCTTCAAATCCTTCAGTATCAATAGCTGACATATTGAGAGCATTTACAGAGTCTGTGGTCAGTTAAGAAGAAAAGACAGTTTGACTGACATGATGGAGGTGTCACTCAATCCTGGATTATATGTTTTCCAGCCAACATAAACTGAACTGTTAGAGAGAGACCAATGCAATTCAACAGATGACCAGTTTGCCAACAAGGTGCCGTCAAGATAGCCAGACAAAATGTGATTCATTTTCTTCCAGTACTTGACAGCCTTAATCACACTGATGAATTTAAGTGAGGAAGGTTTTGACGTTTACGATTTCAGAGCAGATCCCAAATCTGCCCAACGGAAGCATCTGTATGTTGACATTAGTTCCTGTAGTGTCAGACTTCTATTGGGAAGAGAGGTTGTAACTCGGTCCATTCGGTAAGCAGAAACACTACCAGACTCTTCACGGCAGATTCATATTTGTTTTGCCGTTGTAACTGGGACCACGACGTAGCACCATTTTTGCACAATCCATCCAGCTCGAGAAGTGAGTCCTCTAAGTGTGTTTTCAGGCGTCTTTAAAGTCTAATCTTTACTTTAAAACAATATTCCACCAATAAAGTGTTGCACTTTACAACAAAATCAAAATTTGACACCCAGATGATTCCCAATGCAAATCGAGAGCAGCAGAAATTTGACTATTTTCTGCTCATTGTCTCGAATGTATCCTGCTGCCTGAAGCAGAGAGGAGGAGGCTGCAGAGGATACAGACGCTTCGGACTCCACAACCCCCACGTATTTTTTTATCATATCATTACTTTTTAATAGATCTCACACAGCCCTTTCTGCAGGCTTTTATAAAACTTTTTGCACATTTGCAGCAGCACTTCTTGAGATGTGTGAATTGATGTGAAAAATCGGTAAAGTTTCATGGTTTAGGAAGCACACAGCAGAATTTTAAGCAACTGTTATCGAAGATGTTTTAGTTGTAGAAGTGATGCTTGACTTTTTCCACTTTCCTATGAGGTTTTGTAACTTTTATGGTTTATTAAAGAACCGCATATGTTTGCTGACCGTATGTTTTCATAATTCAATCAGGATATTTTAAGTAAGGCCTTGGCTATGCATCTATCAGAAACCTCACTGTAGGAACCATGAGCTGCCAAAAACTACTTTGCTGCTGTATTAGTTTTGTTTTTCTCAGCAGTGATGTGTAGAAAATGTTACAATGAAAATAGAAAATTGCTAAAGATTACACTTTTCTTATTCTACCAATCAAAAAGTAAGTTAAAGTGAAACAATGGAAGCACAAATTGGGCAAAAATGGATAATAAATAGTCTGTTACACTTTGGAGAAATCCTGTTATTTGTGATTTTCCGTGTCCTTCATGATAACGTCCACAGAGAATTGAATGTCAGCTCTGTGCCCCCGGCTTCAGCGTCTTCATTTGCATTCTTGTGCCTCGCCATCTGCATCACTGATTGGACAGAAAATCCCTCCTAAAGGTCAACATCTGGTGAAACAAATTGTCAAAATGATTCATATTTGAATGTTAATGACAAGTGATGACACATGAAAAAATGACAAACAAAATGATGTTTTGAGCAAACTGAACTTTGCATTTCTTCCAGGATAAGATCACCATGAGCCATTCATTTTTTTTCCCCCTGTCATTCAGTACACAGTAGTTTTAGTGCTAATAAGCGCCTGTCTGTTCATCTGCTGTCACTGATAGCCTGACGGATGATGTTGGCTTTTTTATGCCCCGCCCACTCTGAGCCCTCGTCCAATGACAGAAAGCAAACAGTTGCAGTGCTAGAGAAAAGCTTCCTGAAGTCTCTTTCAATTCACAACGCCCTTCACGTTCTACATCTTTATTTCCTGTTGGCTGTTTGTTATTCTACTCATGAAAGTCTCTCCTCGTCTGTTTCTGCCTCTTTTCCTGAATGAGACCCCCAAGCCCCCAACGCCCTCCTCCCAGTTGTTCCCTCTGGGCTCTGCCTTCCTTGTCCCAAGGTCTCATCTCTGAGCCAAGGTGGAAGTCATAATGAAACCATCACTATTTCAATGAGCTATGTCTCTATAACATCTCATTGCTATCAAGTAAAAAAATCTTGAGGTTCTTCTCCAATTTAAGGTTGTAGTTTGTTTGCTAAGTTTTGTCGAGGAATGAAAGAAATTCAAAATAAGATCGACTAGTAAAAATTTAAAAACAATATATTTAATCAATTAAGTAATACGTTTTTAAAAATTCACTGCTGGGAATATAGAAGAAGAAGAAGAAACTTTATTAAACTTTATTGGGGAAAACTGATCCTGCATTTGACCCATCCTGTTCATGGTTAACCGTAACCACACACTAGATGCAGTGGGTTGCCGCAGTACGGCCACCAACTCCAAGTCTTTTGCCAGTGCCTTGCTCAGGGGCACTGACAGGAGTATGAACCTTTACATACATGTCTTTGATGGATTCAGAGCACACAAATTTAAAGAAGCGGTTATGTTTCAATGCTGCAAATTCAGTGATATTTAAATTTAAATGTAAAGTACTCTGGAGTCCAGTTAGACACTGAGTCCCATTCAGAATATATTTGTTCACAATTTCAAAGAAAAAAAACAACTCTAAAGTATAAATAAATAAATACCATTGGCTGATTAATAGTTAATAGAGTTTTAAAATGTTCCTTTGCTCTTTCAGTAAATATACAATTTCACGCTATTTTACTTACTTAACTCCTTATTTCAGAAAAGACATTTGCACCACATTTTTGTGAAGTAAAACAAAAACAGTCACACTTCAGTTTTTGGTCCTTGAAAGATCATATTATCACACTTCTGGTGTGCTGAAAGGTTGTTTGAATCAGTGCTGAGAAGAAAAACATTTAATTTACAGGTTGCATTCAAGGTTTCTGAATGAATCTGAATCACAATGATTACTCACATCTGACAGTGATGAGTGTCATTTCAGACAGAGATAACAAGGGGGCAAATTAATATATTTGTCCTTGTGCAACACAGAGGGGCGCGACAGGATGAAATGTTCCTGTCCATCATGCTACACACACACACAAAGAACCTATGCAAAGAACTGAATGGATCAAAATAAGCAAAATACACAGTATTAGTTTTATATGTATACAAGTGCGTTTGTGTCTCGCTGGATGTAAACAGCAGCAACAAGATAGAAAATATCACTGACCACTTCACATTTAAAAGTCGACATCAGGGAAACTCTTTCCTTCAACTTTAACTCCTTTGTGCATAACGCATCACTAACACCAGGCCTGCCTCCTCTCCTCCTGCAGGAGTCCTGCCTGCGGCAGCCACCTCTCACCTGCATCCAGGGCTTTTGCTCCTCGTGAGTAATTTTGTATGTGCAAACAAACGTGGTGGTATTTTTCATTCTTTTAGTTCACTAATAAGTGCACAAACTTGAAACCAGGAGGCAGCCATGCAGCATTTACAGGTCAACGGCCTCGCTTTCAGGGCACAGCAGCAGAGTTCACGAGGCAGAGAGAAGGGCCAGTCTTTACATTAATGACTTTCTCACCTTTGAACTTATACCTTCCTCCCACTCAGCACCTCTAGCTTTACACACACATATACACACAGGAGTGCTAATGCATTTCTCATATTCCAAGTCTGTGCAGTGAAAGCTTTGAAAGTGCAGCAGGCGTCCTCAGGATGCTTCCTGAGCTCCAGCAAAGATGTCGGGGCAGGGCTCACAGCTGGTGCCGTGGCAAAACAATCGCTCATCACCGCAGGGAACGCGTTTCAGTTCCAGGCAGCAGCACCTCCAGCTTGGAAATGAATAATGACTGAATGAGCACCAAAATTTCACTGCCCACCTGATCTGCATAAACACAACCTCAGACATACAATTAAAGCCACTTCGTCATGTGCGTAGGTTTGTTTGGAGCGGAGCTGTGCAATTACAATGAAAGTGCAAGTCAATATCATGGTGGTATACAGCATGAAGATCAGTCTGTGTGTTTGCTATGCCACTGACTCTCTGTTGGAATATGTGGAAATGTATATCACACCACTGCATATGTCTTTGTATGGTTGGGGAAATGACAAACCTGTCATTAAGTTAAGTTCGCTCCCTGACCTTTGTTTTTTATTCCTGTTAGCAGTGAGACTGGATGCCGATGTTGGAGTGTCGGCCGGTCCACCACTTTAAACTGAATTATTTTAACAATTCTTGTGATGTTTCAGTCGGGAGTTGGAGCAAACTGTCTGTTGTGCTTTAAGACCATTTTTAACTGTTTTTATGTTACTGTCGGTGTGTGTGTAACATAGTTTATTGCACAGAGTACTATGTGATAGCATCAAACATATTTCACGACATGGCTCTGTTTTAAGAGAGGAAGAAGACTGATAGAAGAAGGGTGAAAGAGATTAAGAAAAAGAGCAAAAGAAGAAAATGAGAAGGAAAAATTCACAAAGTAAACAAGTCCAGCGAAGCAAGTGTGGAAGATTGAGGTGTTAAGGATGAGAGAAGAAAGAGAGAAGGAACATCAGACCGTAGTGAAGAAGATTTGAAACTAGCAATATGGAACCATAAACTAATGATGAAGTTTACTGAGGTCAGAAATCAAGTGAGAAGTAGAGTCATTTCCTCAAAGACGTAACAGGTTGACAGGTGTAAGGCACTCACTGCCTTCACTTTTCCGTTATAAGCCTTTCTCAAAATACATGAAACTGTAATTTTCCCCATTTTTTTCATAATGGAAATAAGTCATATTTTTTGTCCGCTGAGCTGGAAATGTTTCATTTCAGAAATCTAGTCAACTCAAACTAGAGACAATATGCCGCTAACACCTGGCTGGAATGTGCTAATGGGTACAACTTTGTCAAAGTGGGCTGACATATAATGAAAAACAAGCAAGACTCTTCTAACACAGCTGAACAAGTGCAACTCAAGACATGAGAGTTAGCAAACCAGCTAATTTTACTTGCAGTCCAACAGCATGAAAAGTCGACCAACAGCTCCCAAAGCTATTAGCACGGTTGCACACTATATTGACCTTGTTTCTGTTGATTTTTGTGAAAATAAATAAAACTGCACATCTGTCGGGTGCGGACAGATTGCAGAAACTCTGACCATCTGACAACAAGTTGGACAAACATATTTGAATATTTTGTGTGAATTTGTGGCCATTTGTCTGCTTCATATTGCTGAAAATGAAAGTGAAAGAATTTCCAGAGTTCTCACAGAAGTTTGGGTGAATATGCTGTAAAATAGTACCATGTATCAGACATGATCACGTTCCCCTGAAAACTGCCTGGCAAAGAGAATCAGTAATAAATCCATCTAAAATGACCTTGTAGCCTGCCGCCAGGAACTGATGTTTTAAACATCTAGACCCTAACTGACATCGGCAGCTTTGTTTGAAGTTCTCTCACCTGCTGGTAAAATAACCATCTGTGCTGCTCAGCGCTGCAGGGCACACTGCTGGCCGCCTGACAAAATGGTTTCAGCAAGTTGGGCAAAAACATAAAATCACCTGTATGTTCATGGAACTGATTTCATGTCCACACAGGTGTGTCAGATGATGAGTAAGTGTACATGAACGTTACATCAGAGCTCAGAGCCTCTTTAAGAAAATAAAATGTCATCTATGACCAGTGATTAACAGCAAATATTTCTTTCTCGTAAGAATGATTGGCCATACTGGTTTCTTTCAGACTCAAGAAATTGAACATTTTATGAAAATAAGGACTAAATAAATTGTTTTTGACCTGTTGATTTTTTTGTTTGTTTGTTTTTTTTTCAACAGACCCCGATCCTAAAGCCATGTCGGCCAATCTGATGCCTGGAAAAAGCTCCTCCATAGAGTGACAGGGTAACTACAGTTATATTGTCATGGTTCTGATTTTTTCTGTTGCTGCCTTCCTGCTGCTGATCCTCTCTCCCTCTCCCTCTCACTCAGCAGGTG
>JAPQLA010000005.1:20847223-20869226 GCA_029822935.1 Naso vlamingii | reverse complement strand
GACTGCGGCTGCTGAGAGATCATTCAGCAAAGGAAAGATACAGAGTGTGTGTGTGTGTGTGTGTGTGTGTGTGTGTGCGTGATTCCCAGTTTTCTCTTAAGTTTTCTCTCAAGAAGTATTCCCCATTTTGAAAGAAGTCATTCTCTTGAGGTCATGGTTTAAAGCGGAAAAAATTCAGTCTGGTCTCTTCAGGAATTTAGTTTTTATTGGATAGTTTTGCAGCACATCGTTTTACCCCTAATGTTAGCGGTTAGTGCCACTGCAGGAAGCAGTGTGTCCTTTAAAGGTTCAAGGCTAATTCCTTTATCATTTTACACCATGGAGTTATTCAGCAACATGCAAGCTGTAGTCCCTTAATGCTACGAACCAAAAAGAGAAAAATACTTTTTACGGTGGAGTGGGAATGCTGCTGCCTGACAGAAATTTTCGACTCCTTTGACGGACAGACGCAAGATTAACAGGCTGTTGTATCTTTTCTTGCAGTTAAGGCCTGATGAAATAAAACAATACATTTTCCCAGTTTTAATCCTGTGTCCATGAGTTAGTTGTTCTTGTATCTCAGGCTATATGTCAAAACTATGTTTTTTTAATATTTTTGAGTATTTTTAGATCAAAATCCAGTCAGACCGGTGGAGGAGGAGCTGGAGAGACGAAGAGAGCGCAGGAGGAAAGAACAACAAAACACCACGCGTCCTGAAACACGTTCAGGCACAATACAGTCAACACACGGTCAACACGTAACAAAGCCTACCATTTGGAAGCATCAAGTCCATCGCCAGGATGACACAGCGTCTCTCCTTCATCAGCTCTGCTGACTTTGGCAAATAATTCCAGCAAATAGCTATGGCCTGATTCCAAAAAAGTTTCATTGCCATATGATTCGTCCGTTAAATCATAGACATAGGTGAAGGTGGAGGCAAGAATCCTCCACAACAGAGACGAGGCTGTCATCAGGGAGGGCATCACGTACTTTCAGTCCTACTGGCTTCTGTGAACATCAATCAGTATCCATGATTCCTGCCAAGAGGCCTGTTTTTGCCGAAAACACATCAACCAAATGCACTCTGACTTCCGTTTCACAGTCTTTAAGTAAAATAGCAAGAATGTAGATAAAAATCCAATATGACTTCACGCTGCAAGACCAGAGGTGCTGTTGATTTTGCATGCTAGCAGCTTAGGTGCCTAACCTGATCACAGTCATGTCAGAAAACCTACTTTTAAAATTGTACGTTTGCCTTCCTGCATCATCATCGTTAACTGACACTGACCTTTTACCACCTCTGCCAGGCATGTGAGGAGGTTCAGACTGTGCATTCGGGAAGATTTTAGTACGCTAGGATGTCTGAAATTCTTGAAATGCTGGATGAAGACTGGATGATTTTTGGACTTGATGGCTGAGAGGAGTCTCTTCTATTTGTGACCTTGTTTGTGGAGATAAAACTTGACAACTGACATGAAAGTTCAAAGCCAGCATTTTCTTTGTGGGGTTTCTGGTTACCTGTATGTTTAATTAAATACATCAAAGATAAGGTAGCAAGGTCTAGAGGGTGTTATATTAATTAATCAAATATGGATTGACATTATTCATTAGTACCTTAGTCATAGCCTCAAGTGCCATGCAAAAATGTTAAATTTAATATTTGAAAAACATTGCACTTAAAGTTCAAGATATTTCTGTTTATGTGGAATCCTTTAAAATTAATGTTTTCTCTGCGGATTGAGGTGACCAGATTAGAATTGGTGAAATTCAGGACAGGGGAGTTGGAGTTGTCCGAGGTCACCCGGTCACATTGGCAATGAACAGTTAAACATGACAAACATAACTCAACACTATAATTGTTTGTATTCATAAATTCTACATCTCATAGATGGTTTAATTTCCCTCTGTAATTTTTAAAAATGTAAACAACTCCATGAGTCACCCTCACAGTAGCAGTTATCGAAGTACTACTGAGCAGATAAGAAATAAACAACAACCATAGTTCAGTAAGAAACAAACTGCAGCACCCAATGCAGAGCAGCTGCAGGGTAACACCAAAAAACTGATTCATAACAATGGGTTTGTAATGTTTTATTAGGCTGTAGTAAATCAAAGCTATGGTGTAGTCAAATTCTTGGAACAATTAGAACGGGATTCGGGACAAATGTTTGTAATTCAGGACTGTCCTGAATTTTTTAGGACGTCTGGTCACCCTACTGCGGATTGAGAGTACAAAAATACTTTGCTTGCTAGGTATGTTTATATAATAGTGGTAAAGAAATAAAATGAAGGAGTAATTCAGTTGTGACCCTTCAGGGAAAATATGGATGTCCTGCAGGATGGATACAGTCCCTCAGCACAGCAGAGCACTTTGAGCTCCGCTTGCACTGCTCACCTTGCTTTTGCACAGACAAATGGATGTGCATTAGTGAGAGGGTGTGTGTATTGTGTGTGCATGCGTGCATGTGTGCGTGCGTGCGTGCGTGTGTGTGTGTGTGCATGTGTGTTTGGAGCCCAGGCTTGTCATTTCTAATGTTACTTTCCACTTTTGAAACCTGAAAAATGTCACAATCCTAAAAATAACCATGCAGATATGTCTGAATGTAATTTTTTTAATCCAAATGAACTTTTGAATTGAAAACTTTAAGAAGTGAATGACCTTTCGACTTTCAATGACATTGCATAACATGCTGCTCTTGCAGAATCATTTCATTTACTTTTTTATGTTCGTCAAACCATAAGAGAGTCATGACCACTTTAATGAGTGTATCCATCTGAGGATGCGTGTTCCCTGTGCTGTATGTTCTACATGCAATGAGAACGGAGAGCAGGAAGTTCAGCCAGTCCATAAATAACTCTTTGGATTAAACGTCTTTTTCTGAACATTGTCTGCTGGTCTCATAATATTATACAGTCCTTGTTCACACATCAGTCCAGCAGTCTTGCAGCTGTCAGCTTGTTAATTCTTTGATTGAGCATTTTCTGACACAGAGGTGAGATCTGAGCAGTGGAGTGAATTCTTTATGACAACCCTGGTTTGAGACATTTTATATTGTATATCGATGGGACAATAAAACCCCTCCAGTCATGCATTCCATTTGATGCTTTCTCACAATATCATTGTTACCCTTTGAATACACAATCAAATGTCTTTTGTGAGATGTTCATAGACAGGAATATCTGAAAAGGTATCACAGCGCCGGATTCTCTTTCTTTTGTAAACAGCACAGTAATAACAGAACCATGATAAACCTCCCCATCTGCATCAGTCCTCATCCATCCTTCATTTGTATTGTGGGAGCTACAGCAGCTATTGATTTCCATAAATAGGAACGCAGCAAAACAATGCAAAGCTCATGTCTCACTTGTGACTGGTTATCATTCAATTTGCCTCCGGGTTGGCTACCTTAAGAGACAACATAATTACAATCTCGCAAACATTTCCTCTCTGGAAATAAGCACTTCAGCAGCACTATAGTGCAGTGAAACAGAGCTTTTAGCATAGAAATGTGAGAATCGTTACAAATATTAAATGGGATAACAGTCTAACGACTCCTCTGAGTGATACTGCTGTGTAGTTTTTCATAGTTAATAGTGAAACCCACAATGTAATGAAGGAGAAGACCTCACATGCAAGTTCCTTACATTCTAATGCAGCTTTTTGTTGGGTTTTTTTCCCCCCAATAATTTTCACATAAGAGAAAGATATCACTGAGGTACGTCTCCTGGTTTGTGACACTGTGAAATTTCTATTTAATCTGTTTTGTTTTCCATGGCAGTTCAAATTCGTAAGATGCACAGTAAAAAAAAAATTATCCATTGCTTAAAGTGAAACTTTACACCTTTTTTAGCGTATCTTTGTTATTATGATGTACAACCTGATTAAACAGTGTAATAGTGGTTGAAAAATGACATCATTCGCTGCTAAATTGGTCTCCAATAAGTTCTGTTTTTACCATGAGATTTTCTTTGCCACCGGGACGAGGGTTTCACAGAAAGAAAAACAGATCAGTGACGCTCTCTGTACTCTCTGTCCTAATTGGTCGGTCTACACTGTGCTTCCTAGCGACGGGTGACGTCAGCACGAGCTGATTAGCTCTCTGTGCTCTGACTCACCTCTGCCAACAACAGAGTGTCTGCAGCCACACCGTCAGTCGGCTCGAGCTCGAGCTGAGACGAGAGAGAGACAAGAAACGAAATAAAATGAGAGCTGGAGCAAACGGCTGCAGCAGAGTTGCTTCCCGATGAGGCTCATGTTACAGCTAATGTCAGTTTGTTAGCTTGTTTGCAGATATTTTTTTTTTTCCTCATTTGCAGAAATTTTCTGCTGCAACTTTAAATAGTACACTTTATCAATGCACAGAGATTTCAGTAGGAAAACAGCAATTTGCTTAAAGTTTGATGTGTAAGACTTTAAGCATGCATCTGTAACACATTTTAACACCTTATGAGCACCCTTATAATGTGTAAGAGATGGTTCAGGTTATGTTAGGCTTAACCTCAACCCTGCTCATAACTATAATTTTAAAGCACAACAGACGCATTATACGTATGTTCATAATGTGTTATAGATGGATGCTTTAGGCAAAGTGTCATCATTAATGGTTTCTGTGCACTATCCTGTTCAAATAAAGAAACATGAAAACAGCTGGACAACACTTCATGTTAACTTCCTTACTAAAAACCTGTAAGTATTTAATGAATGTTTTATGACTCACTATGAGTAACTATAATGTAGTCTAACAGAATATTAATGTCAGTGTCTGTCATTGTAAAGAGCAGAAGAGCGATTTTATGTATATTAGAACAGTTATCATTCTATAAAATCTTCATACGTAAAGTCCCTCCGCCGACCTCTCATTTTGTGTTGATTGTAGCACAGTGTGTGGACAGAGGTGGTACTGCTTCCCCTCAGAAAGATCTTGTCCAGTGTGAACATTTGTTTTGGAAGATAGTGAAAGACACGCGTCACTTATTTGCACAAAACCAGTTCGGCAATAAACGCGAAATATTGAAATGATCTAAAGATAAATCTGGTAACATTTTCTACGAGGCCTGTCTCTGTAATGCATTATAGAAAGTTACGGTAACCATGAGTGCTTATAACTTTGATTATACAGCACTATAGGTGCATTATAATTGTGTTCATAATGTGTTATAACACATTATAGAGACAAACTTCATAGAAAGTGTTACCAAAAATCTCCTCCTGCTTCCAACCACAGAGAGTAAAAAAAGAGCAGCGGATCAAAAATGCTTGTAATCGTCTCTTCCTGTCTGCGTGCCGTAAAGTGTTTTGTAGCGTTCCCGCTGACTGAGCGGACCGGGCGAAGGCATTGTACAGACAGGAAGTAACCTCCAATCCACTCGCCGACAGTCTCATTTGATGATGGAGGTAAGATGTGAGAAATCAGGATTAAATTGAGACTGATTCAGAATCAGATAAAAGTTTCATTTATCAAGTTCTGTGAAGTTTTTTTAATTGATATTTTTTATGACATTGTTTCTAAACTATATACAGCTATACATTTATTTATAAATTTTTAATCAATACTCCTTCACTCTATGAGAACTAAGCAGACTCACTCTGCTGATGTGGCTGCTGTTGTTCAGAGACGTTGTGATGTGAAGCACAAGTAGAGACAGTTTGTCAAACTCCTCGAGTCTTCAGTCAAGATTTTTTTTACAAGTTTTAAATAATCAACAGTTTGAAACCTGCCTGTGAATATATTGTGCATTTTTCTAAGCAGTAATTAGACTAAACTGTAAGGATCTGTTCGTGGGTGCATGTATGGTTGGGATCACTTAAGGCAATGCTATTCTGTTTTATGAACTCATTAACTGCGTATGTACACAGTTACTGATGCTTGAGATTTTAATGTTTTCAATTTCATATTTTTGAATGTTGTGTACTTAATGCCCTGAAAACCTGTTTCATAATGGACAGGGATTTTTTCAAATCACATGATTTTTTTTTTCTAAAGCATGAAATGTTTTTTATGTAACAAGAGTGCACTGCATCACTCGAGCCACAGCAGTTCATTGTGTTTCACTGAGCTACAGTACAATCCCTGTGCAAGTGAGAGAAGCAAGGACAGCACAATGAACAGAACCACAGCGCCCTCTGCAGGAGGGCAGAGTGGGGAAGAGGAGTAGAAGAAACAGAGAAAAAACAAGGGTAGAGAGAGGAAATACAGGAGAGGAAGAAAGCGGAGGAGAGGGAAAGTAAAGAAAGATAACGGAGTAAAGAGGAGAAAGAGGAAAGGAAAGAGAAGAGAGGTGAAAGAGAGAGAGGATAGGAGAGGAAGAGATGAGACGGAGAAGAGACAGCAGAGGAGGAGAAAATAGAGAAGTGAAAAAGAAGAGACAGAAAAGTGGAAATGAGATTTTTAAGAAAAAGAAATGGACAGGGAAGAAAGGAGAGGAAAGGAGAAAAAGAGAGGACAGGAGAGAGGACGAAAAAGACAGAAGGGGGAAAGGAGAGAGAAAAAAGAGAAGAGGAACATAAAGAAGAGACATAAAGAAGAAAGAAGAGAGTCATTAGCAACTTAGCCTTAGCTACTTTCCACGATATCACGTCAGCAAAAACATGTTTTTAAAAAGTAAAACATGCCGCCAATATCCCACTTTGAGCCGGAAACGACAGGAATGAGGCTAACATCGGTTTGTCAGTGTGGGGCTCTTCACAGACTCGACTGGCTGCAGTGTCTGTATATTACATGTCAGTGTATTTTATACATGTTTTCATCATGCATTCTGTACATGTTTAGACCTTTGCTTTCATAGTGTTTTACCTACATTGAAATATATATTGCATTTTCAAAGCTTACATGTACACCAGAGAATGCATGAATTAATAATTGCACATGTCTTCACATTCAAGTGCAGCCTGCCTGCAGCAGTAAACAAAGGCTTAATGATGATATTACACTGTTGCAGTGATTGTGTCACATACCTGATAATTTACCATTGTTACTGTAAATGCAGCTTGAGTAGCTGTTGCATTGCTGCAATAATCTCACAGAAAAATCGTTCATCTTTTGCATAAAACTGAAGAGCCATGAAGACAACTGCACACACAAAACATACTCAAAATTACTGCACAATATGTGTGTGCATGATGCCATTGATTTCTGACTGTTAGCAACATAAATATCCTGCATGCAGACAACTAAAGACGGTGAGAATGTTTGCTGACAGACACATGGATCACTTTAATTGCACATGCTGCAGCATCGTGCATGCTGACAGAGCTGGTGACATACAGTGACATCTTTGTTTTTGCATCCATTTTGAAATTCAGACACAGACAGACACAGACACTCTCACTGTCTGTCTGCGCCTTTGTCGGTGTCACTCAGACGCTCTCTGTTTCTCTGTCTGTCTCTCTCATCATACTTTCACTCTCTCATTGGTGCAATAAAAGGCAAATTCATCTGTGAACTCTGGGAGGCACGTAGCATTCACTTGCAACTCGCTGCAGATCAAGACCACAGAGGGTGGCCTCGCACACGCACACTGTAACACTCCTGCAATCAACCATATTTGTTTCTCTCTCCTCTTTCTCTCTCTCATACACACACTCCTCCATCATTTGCAAAAACAACTACCGTTTTATTTTATCTTCTCTTCCATGGCGTCATGAGCGAGTTTGGGTATTTTTTGATCCAAGCGTGATGAATGGAAGATGGAGTGCACAGTTAGGGGGGTTTAAAATGCGTCTGTGACTCAAAGCAATATGACTTCAGTCTTTTTGTTCTTTTACTATCAGAACATAAGCGAGCATAGACTCCAGAACTCTGGAAGGTTGCACCAAACCCTGTGTGCAGCACAAATAGACAAAGTCTCAGCCTCAAAGCGAGAGGTAATGATTTTTCCTCCTGGTAGGATGCTGCCCCATACAGGGTTGGCGAATAGAAAAGAAAAGAAGAGAAAACAAATCATTTTTCCTTTTTTCTTTTGATCAGCTCTACTTCCAACTGGTTTTAAAATGTCTTTGATTAATACTGCCTATTTTGCTACTTTACTTAATTAGTTTAGTGACTTCATGCTGCGCAGCATTCAGTCTCATGACTCCTTTCAACTGGTTTGAACAGCAGTAAGCAAACAAAGAAATGAGGGAATGAAATGAAGCAGAATGCAACAAACTTTGCCTTGGATAAATGTACAAATACACCAACTTCACCAAGTGGAGTCATTTATTTCTCTGGCTTGTGATAATATCATACTTTGAAAAACTGGACACAGGTGCCTTTCATTCTTTTTTTTTTTTTTTAAAGTTCAAGGGCCAGACTTCCAGCAAAGACAGCACAAGCAGACCTTACACTATGTTCCAGTGATTCAAGTTTTTCCATGAAAATAAAAAATATTTCTAATTAAAAAAACTAAGCAAAACAGTTGACTTTATGAGCTAAAGCTGCTTTCACAGTTTTACAGAAGCTACATCATCAAGCACCAGATTATTGTATGTGTTTCTTTTCTCAAATCTAGAAAAAGGTGCACACAAACTATATGAAATGAAATGTTTGACTGATAGATTTAAACGTCAAAATGTTAAATATTATTTGAAAACAAGTGTCGGCGTGTCGCCAGCCAGGTTTTTGTCTAATATTAGCACTAAATGATCTTTAGTGTGTGGTCTAAGTGTAAGATGCGAACACATAGTGCATGTCCAACATGAATGACAGTAGATAAACATCACATGACAGAATGTGAAGTTGTTCAATTTCTTCTTTTAATTAATCATGTGCTTTGGGTGTAACTTGTATTAAGTGTTAGCTTCCATTTAGGGCTCTTTCAAGGTTCCTTAAAATAATGTGAGCAGATTTCTGAAATAAAACCGAGGACATTTCAAGTTCAGCATACAAAAATCATTCAATATCATCATTATTGAACAAAAAATGGGGACAAATTGGGATTTCATGCATTCTGACGACTTGCAAAGGATGCAATGGACCATCGTCTGGGTAACAGTGGCATATTAATGTAATTTTTTTTTTTTCTTAATCATGTCATTAACATGATATTTCTGCTTCTTTTAAAGGTTCATTCCTCCTCTTGTCGGCTCTTCTCTTCCCTCTCCTTGTGTTGCTCTTCTAACCATCTTAACTTTTTCTTCACCCTTCTTCCTTCTCTTCTCTTCTCTTGACCTTTTCACCTCACTCTGGCACATTCTCCTCCCTTGACTCATTTACTCCATTATTTTTTTTTTTTGTTCTCACTTTCTTCTTCTGCTCTTTTCCTTCTGTCTCCTTTACTCCTCTTTCTATCTTTCAGTAATCCTCCTCTCCTGAAACAGAGCCACATCAAAAATATTGTGTCAGCTATCACATGGAAATCTCTACAATAAACTCTGTTACACCAATGACAGTATGTGTTACACTGAAATTAAAGGCCTTCAGTCGCTCCAACTCTGACTTATTTCTTCCTCTGCCTTCATAAATAGCACTGATTGCTTCTTCTTCTGTCCCTGGAGTAAACAAGCAGAAATACGGACAGCACCACCACAACATGGATTTGTCATCATGATTTTATTTTAAAAAGTCACCTAAAAGACCCTGCAGTTCATGGCTGGACTACAATGCATCTGAGCAGGATCTACGATCACCCCGTGAGCACAACGGTGTCCTCCCACAACGCTCTTTGATGTAGGTGTGGACTATAATACCAACAGTGCAGCGTCCTGGACACGGTGTCACGTCCTGTGAGTCACACATCAGGACAGGTACCACACCAAAAAAGAAAACAACATTGAAATTAAAATCAATTAAAATTATCAAGACGCTGTTGTAGGGAGCCGTGCATCGAGAGCAAAGGGAAAAAAAACTAAATTAATATTTGTGCTTGCTGGTTTAAGTTACTCCCAGAAAGCCCTGTCTTTGGGATTTTGCCACAATAGCTGACTGTATGCTGCTTCAATGCCACAGTGCAAGTAGAGATTGATTAACACCCCCCACCCCCGCCACCGCCACCGCCTCCCAATTTATGGCCGCATAATCATAAGTGCCCACCCTTGAAAACCCGGTGCCCCCTTCTGTATCATCATCTGGCGCCGGCGCTGGTACTGGCGTACATCTGGAGTTGGTCCCCAAACGCCATGCTGTGGCTGCCCACTGCTCCTCGGGGACGGTTAAACGCAGACCAAATTTCACTGTATGCTGTGTATGTGACCAATGAAGCACCATTACCTTTTTAAATTAGCATTTTGCTACAAACACTAAATTGTAGGCTATGTTGCAGCTCCGTTGCTATTGTTATGTCTGTGTGTGATAAATAATAAAGTAAGAGCCAGATGCATCTGCAGTTTATGCATTTATATTCAAATGCAAGAATTTATGACTCTTTAATCTTCTAATCTGACACAGTGAACATTTACCCGACAAAATATCTTGGCATTAGTCTACTCAGCGAGGCTCAGTCTCTAAAAACTGTTTGCTTCACATGCAAAATTAGTTTATGGGGTGCAGGAAGATTTATCAACATTTTTGAACATTTTCCAGGAAATTACAAACTCTAAAACACCGTTAAGAATACCAACAATTCAATAATTTGTTTGTCATTGTTTGGTAGATTCTGACACACAGACCAATGTGATTAAAAAAAAAATCAAATGTGGCTCCAAAACAGAGCAACACTTAGATGCACTGAATGCTATGGCCTCTGCTGGCTGTGTTTTTGCACAGCGTACCAGTGGGGGTGCACTGAGGTTAAAATGGCAGCTTGGGGAGCCACAAATGGCAGTGACAAAAACTCCAAAAACAGAACAAAAAAAAATGGCTCCAGTGAAACAGTGACTGAGGCAGCTGAGGGAGAGGGAGGATTTAGAAGCTGTTTGATCGATCACAAAGGTGCAGATATCTAACGAGCTCAGCCAGCCAAATCTTACAATGACTCACTTTGACAGACGTTTTGAGCGATGGGAACAAAAGGCTGCGTCCCATTTCCGCAGTTCGTGATAAAACTCTAAACACACACTAAACAGTAACGTCACACTGCTGTGGGAGTGTGTGTACAATCTTTCAAGCTGTTACTTTCCCAACAATCAGCTGTGTCACCACATTATACAGTTTTAATTAAAGGACTTAAAATGCACTAAGCAATCAACACAAAACTCAAAGGCATGTTTAGTTTGCTTCATATATGTCACATGTGATACTTCGGTCCAGATGGTCACCAATGTGTGACCATTTTCCATAATTAATTTTTCGTAAATTCTCAATAATCTATGCTCTATGCAACAGAATGTCTTTAATTCACTTTGATGTTTTAAATTGCTGGCCTGATTTCCTCAGTGACGCAAAACAAACGTACATAATTTAGGAATATCAATGAATCACGTCAGAATTTAGTCACACTGATGCTCGGAATCCTCACTGAAAATGAAACTATTCGAGTGTTTTTCGCCCAAGAAACATGCCTCCTATTTCTGCTGCTGTATGCTTCTCTAACAGACAACATGGGCCGATAATATTCGTATCAAACGGCCTTCATTTCTTTAAACAGTATCAATGACAGGTGTTGCTCACCGCCACATCTGTGACACATGTAGTTCTTTCAATGAGCTTTTCTTTAATTACAAGCATTGCATCATGGCTCATGATCGCAGTACAATAAGGAGAAGAAGCAGCTGACGTCCCAGTGTTATGCTATCCAAATGCATGATAGTCTGTACTCACAAGATAAAGACGGGCTGTAAAACGAGGTGATGGACATGACAGTAGGCCGTGTCAGCAGTTTCAGTTGGTGACAATTAACTTTATCTGATGAATCTGCTTTGAAACCAGGTCAGTAACACAAAGCATTGTCTCAAAGGAACAGTGGTGATTAAATCTGTTTTTCAAGCTTTATTTAACCCGAGAGCGATTGACGTTTTTGGATCACAGACACCATTTTGTAGTTCTAAGAGCCTCCTGTTTCATTGCAACCTTACCGCAAGAACTGTGAACCATTATAGTTCCTAGAACAACGTTTTGAGAAACTTTTTTAGTTCCAACTCCAGAGTAGGTACTTTTACAGCAAATGAGGAACTATAGTGAACTAAAGCGTACCTTGATTGGTCGAACTCAGAAGCCAGCGCAGGCAATCGCTTTTTTTAAAAACTAGCTGCATTAACAGATCTCACGAAACATGAAGAGAGCTCGTAACAAGATCGTCAAGATCTTGTTTTGTCGTTGTATCTTCTCTGAGATTTAATGGGGTTCAGCTTGAGATTCGTGGTACATTATTGCAGCATACTAGACAAAACCATGAAGCGGTGATGCAGTAGCCTTCGTTTCTTGTTGTCTTGTTGCTGATGTTGTTGTTGTAAGTCGCGCTAAAGTTACGTTGTAAGTCGCATAGAAGTGACATTAGCATACCAATGGGTAGTTACACACCTTGTGTAGGGGATGCTTATTGGCAGTGCGAATGCCAACAGAAAAAGGTCCTTAAAGATGTTTAGTTCCAGGGTGCACAGTTCCTTTCAAAAAGTTCTTTGAACTGTTTGGTCCGAAAACACCTAAAGATGACCATCTGAACTACCAGCCGCTGAACCGCTGCAGTTGGGGTTTATGAGGCTGGCTCAAGGGCACCTCAGCGGTGGACGTGATGAAGGGCTCGCAAAACTTTTTTTCTCCAATTCATCCAATCCAATGTCCTGAACACGGCAGTCCCTCTCCAGTCAAAGTGTTACCAAATAAAAATGTGGGGTTTTGTATCAAACAGTTTGGCTGAAGTGATTAAGTAAGTAAATGACATTTTGGGTTCTAAATAAGAATACTCTTGACCCCATTAGACATCACTGGGTGATAACTTTCAGAAGTAAATCATTTCCTCAGACCCCGAAGACGCTGAATATTGGAATTAGAAGCATGCGAGCATCAAACTGAATAAATCTGAGCGGTCGGTAAGAGCTGAGCGCATAAAGGTTTGTGATAGAATACATTCTCACATTACATAAGCTGCTATGTTTGGCTTTTTTCATGTAACTTGACATTTCCATTAAACTCTTTCACCTTCTGTTAATCTTTCTGTGTCAATATAAGAGATAAGACTTTTTTAGGGTTAGATGAATGGAAAAAAGACTGACTTTAATGTAAAGCGTCCATCTATGCAATCCACACCAACTTTGACCTCCATAACACTTTTACTGTCCTAAAAAACAACTGAGGAACTGTTTAGTTAACAGCCAGTTAAACTTGTTTTTTAAACCAGACTTTATCTGTTTTTTTGTTTGTTTGTTTTTTATTATTAGAAAACGTACACACCGAAAGTTATGCACTGTAAACATGCAGCCTTGAGATTTACACACAACTGTACACACGGTTGTGGTGCATGTGCGGTAATTTTATTAACAGAGGACATATTAAGCTTGAATGAAATCAACAGAAGCAGCTCTGTACCAGATGGATTTAACTGTGTTACATTATTATTTTCAGAGTTTGTCCAGCAGTTTTTCCACAGTGTAATGATTTATTTAAGTGTTTGTGGTGCATGTCAGGCAAGCCTCAAGTGGTCATCCAAGGAACTGCAGTTTTTAAAACTTATGCGTTGGCTTCATTATAAAGCCCCATAGGTTTCTGCTTGGCTCCACCTTATTCAAGGTGCACTGACCTGGAAAGTTAGCATGACCATCTTTGTGTTATCTGCAAGTACAGTCACCACAGCACTTTTGTTAACCACTCACTGAAACCACTAATAGGCATACGATCAGACATGAAGGCACATCACATGGTGCTTATGTTCCTTCTCAGCAAACCAAGGAGACTGGGCCATCAAAGCAGCTCTGCATGCAAAGTTCACATTAGCATTTTGCATTGCAGGAGCCGCTGCTTCCCACCTGGTCCACCACGACTGCGAGCAGAACGAAGGCACCAAATGTGTGAGCACAACAAGTACAGCAGATAAAAATTAAACACTTTGAAAATAAAACCACACCATGAATTTGTCTTTCAGTTTAAATATGGTCATATGCAACAAGAGGAAACTACATTTAAGACTTAAAGAATTCAAAACTGTTCTTAACTTTCAGAGATAACACCACCACAAATGATTTTGAATTTTTAGTTTTTTCTGTGCTGGCAGAGCAGCTCCAGAGGGACTGTGTGCTGGTCAATCAGTTGGTCCAGACTGGCCAGTCTCAAAAACTGACTGATGGAGTGTTGTGAAATTTTGTGCATTTGTGATCGCCAGAGAATCAATCTAATGACCTTGGTGATCCCTTGACCTTTCCTCTTGTGCCACCATGAGGCTGACAGCTCCAAGTGAAATATCCTGACAACTACAGGATGGCATAACATCCCTAGAGGATAAATAATAATCTTCAATTATCCTCTGCCATCGTATCAAAATACCTTTTTGTCTAATACTTTAATATGAAGGACTGCTTGTAAAACAAACAATATCCCTATCCTGAAGTTAAAATCCCAAACAGTTTTTGCTTCTGTCACATTTTTAGTTACTGTGGGCTTGTTTTTTACTGCAATATGAAGTCTTGCTTCTCTACGGATTCAGGACAGCCATGGCAAGAGAAAGAGGTGACTCAACAATGTTTTCTGTGCATTGGAACAAAGTTAAAATGCTTGAGATCATAAAATATAAAACTTGAACATTGAATTTCCCAAATGTTTTAGTTTAAAAAACTGAAAAATAAGGAATCGGTAGATACAGTACAACATATTTTTAGGTGCCTTCAAGTCTGAGAAACATAGGAAAAATATTTTGGTGGCTCTACATACATGCAGGAGTAAGGTAATGATGAAATAACACTTACCTGAGATGGTGAACAGGGTGAACATTACACCTTCCAAACAGACATTCATTATCATACTGAGCATGTTAGCAATGCTAATGTTAGCCTTTAGATCAAGTCCTCGCTGTGACTTCATTCTTACAGTGCTTTGTGGCTTTAGACTCTTCTCTAAACTAGTATCTGGTTAAATAATTGTACAAATCAATTGTTACTGTGAGCTCTTACAAGCTTTACTCAAATCATAATTATGCTTTCCTGCAAAGGTGAGATGATGGAGCATCGTCAATGACTTCTTCTTTGTTGCTGCACTGTGAAAAATGTCTTTAACCAGGTAACATAAGTGTTAGAAACAGAGAAGGTCTCATCTGAAAAGTCCGATCAACATTTCTTCATAGCAGAGTATGGACAGAGTACGTGCATTTATAAGTGATGATGGATATACACTAATGACATATTATTAAGAAAACATCACAGATTTCAGCTTCAGTGCTCACAGAGGAAGTCTGGCCTTGAGGAAAACAGCCTGCAGACAGTTAGCAAAAATGATTTAAAAACAAAAACAAAACAAAACAAAACAAACAAACAAACAAACAAAAAACATGCACAGTGCAGGTGAAACAGCCAAACCAAGACTCTGCCTCTTCTTTCATACCATACTGAGCATTTTATTCCCTTTGCTGCAGCAGATGAAATACAGAGTGAAATATTGCAGGACTCCAGTAAGACAGGTGGCTCATTATCCCCATCATCAACAAAGAGGCAGAGAGAAAAACGACCACCAAGGTTTCTGACATAAGGAAACATCTCATCCTCCTCAGAGGTTTCCTACTGTATGTAATTAGCAGCAAGAACAGCGTAAGGAAATACTAATGATGCATTTCTCTTTTTTCTGCCTCATTTTCTCCCCTTTTTGAAGCCTTTTGTAGCCATATGAACCATGACTTTCTAGTAAAAGGTTGGAAAGGTGAGGAAATCATCCTTGGAGCTTTACAGACACTAAATGTTTTAAAATGTCACCATGCAAAATACTTGCTAGTGAACACCTGGTATCTTTATTAAGTGGGAGAAAACAACTGAGGATGAACGGCTTGAGAGAGATGCAAAACTGTTTGGAATATTTGTGTTTCATTATGATTAATGAGAGGTGATCCATATGGAAACTATGAGGTGCATTAACAAGGGGAGTAAGGTTCGTTACAGGGGAGCGAGGGTATTCGTCTCTGTGATTTGAGTTAACCTAGATTCAGCTGGGTGCTTGACGAGCGCTGTAGTTAGTGTTGTTAGCAGGGAGTGTTTGATAATGAGGAAGATGAAGAACAGAAGCTTGTAGTAAGAAAAAACGATTTCAGGTTTGCTCTGATATGAGGTTATTCAACTTAACTGTCCTCACATCATAACAAGTAAAATCACATCGCAGAGTGTGTTTAGCAAAAAACAAAAAAATGTTGTACAGTGAGAGTTTGTTATATCTGTGTTTTCAATCACATTGCAGGATCATAAAAATAACCACAGACTTCCATGAATTAAGTTATAAGGCACTGCTGTGCTTTTTTAAATGAGCAGATGTCCCAAATGTCTGATCTGCAGGAAATGCTCATCAGACAGAAATATACTTTTTTTGCTTTCTTGCTGCAAGATGGATCGCACTCGTCTTGTCTGTTAAATATAAAGCTACAGGCTGTAGCGTGCCAGCATAAAGACACAGGAAACAGGGGGCTCTGTAGAAAGAAGGCATGTGGTAACCTCGTTTTTCCCCTCTGCAATTTTCTGTGGCCAAAAGTATCACAGTAGATGCTGCATGTTTGTTAAATGTTGCAAAAGACACCCATGTGGTTGATTCATTTGTTTAAATAACACAGAATAATAATTTTGAACAGTTGCTCAAGCACATTGAGAGCTGGAGCTTAAAAAGAACATCAAGTGCATGATCATCAGGCAGTGAATCACCACTCAGCACCCAAAAACTAGCTGTGACTCAGTAAGTCGATCAGCTAAAGTTGGCATAACGAGTCAAGCCTTGTTTTAAGCAAAGCTCTTAACTAACGAATGAATGCTAACGAGGGAAGAGGCGCTGTGTTGTGTTCAGGGGCTTCCGGAAAAGAGTTACACTAATGACAAAGAGCTGTCGGAAAATCAGTTCCAGTATAGCTGCTATCCTTTGTTCCATGAATTCACAAAATCTTCTCAGCATGTTTTATCTTGTTTGCTTAACTTGTGTAACAAATATCAAATTTGTGTCCTGTCTTCTGCGGGAGTTCAACCTTGGTTACCTCTGACCTGCGAAAATCTCAACCAAGAGCAGAAATGTTTGTGTGGTTGACCCATTAAACAGACCACAAACCTGCAAACTGATTTGCATGTGTGTCTCATCCTGCACTGCACAAACCGTTTAATTTGTGTTAGGTTTTTTTTGTTTGTTTGTTTGTTTTTTTTTACCCTCATCAATTGCAGGTCGACTGCAAAGCAGCAATATAGGCTCATCTGATTTAACCAACAACACAAAGTAACCTAGTCATACATTAAAGATGTTTCTGGGATAATTAGGCTCTATTGAGTGAAGTCAGTTCATATACTGTTGGGAATGAGGCAACAGCAAACGATCCAAAGTGTTAATAACAGCACAGTTGATCAGTTAATGATGGGCATTAACATTTAGGCTAATATACCCCTCTGCACCAGCTTATAATTAGAGTCCAATTACAGCTTCACAGCGTTCTGCAGAGCATGTTATTAACACATGGATGGTAACAAGAAGTGCACATTGTGAGCATCAAACGTGTCTATTACATGATCAATAAATTCTATTCTTGACTCAACACAGGGGCAATAACTTGTAGGCTGAATAAGTTTGGACGAGGACGCTTGCTATAGATGTCCTTCTTTATAATTCAGTTTTTGTTCGGGTAGCAAAATATGTCACTAACTATACTGAAAGAGAGTGTTTCATTGTTATTCTTTTTTATCTTGTTTTCTGATCATTTTAAATCAGATGTGTGAAGGAAAAAAAGCATCAAGTTTTCACAAGTGTGGCTGGGCATCGTCAGGACACAAAGTTTGTCCTTCCGTCCTGCAGGTGAGAAAGATGTTCAGCATCCAGCTGGTCAGTGAATTTACCAGAGAATCCTCACATGTGATAATTAAACTTCTCCGTGGTAACTATGCACCTGCTACAGGCAATAAATTATATCATTTTTAATCAACATGCCTGTTTGAATCATGGTCAGACGGATTTTATGCCTCTGGCAAATCTGACTGTGCATCTGGACTGCAGCACATTTATGTACATAAGACAGTGGAACCTGAGAGAAGACATGTTCCTCCACCTGTGTCCCCAACAGTGCAGAGAGGAGCTGACTGAGGCGTTGCTTTTACTCTGCTGCTAAATTCCTCATCACATAGACAGTCAGACATCTCAAGCAGCACAGATGGAGGATGAGCTGAGCTCGAGGACACTGCCACCCAATTTCCCTCATTACCCTAAATCGTGCGGAGCTCCCAGGGAGACGGCGTCCGTGTTAATAAAAAGTTGCAAGATTGTTTGTAAAGGCACCACACATAATGGATGACAGTGGCGGGGAGCCGTGCAGCCTGACCTTCTGAAGGCCTCTGAGTGCTGTTCATAGTGTGAACGGCTGAACAAATGAATTCAAACACTCATATGATCCTGCTGATGAAGACATTTAAACTGACAGCTAGCAAACTGGGCCAAATTCCACAGTGCACGCAGCAAATGCAGTGTTGCAAGTTTATGTTTAATAGCATAAAATGCAAATCTCTTGGCTACATGAACTGTGCACAAGCTGTTGTTAGCTAAATAATTGACTATCCCTGTAATCTGATTGGCCACCCCAGGTGCAGCCCCATTTGATTGGTTATCTGCCCAGTCAGAGGCGGGCCAGTTTGAACTGTTTGATGATTAGAGGTGCAGTTCAGTCTTACACCTGACAGACAGTAAAAGCACACTTTGAATTCATTTGTATGTAGCCCATCTTTTTCAAGTACAATTTCTCAAAAGAAAAGCAGATGGAAGCTTTATGCTACATTTAGATAGATAGAAACTTTTTTTCATTCCCAAAGGGAAATTCAACTGTCCAGTAGCTCATAAAAACAACAACCATACTTCCACTCATCAACAATAAAATAGTATAAAAATAGACATATAGTAAAGTGCATAAATAGAATTAAAAATTAAATTAAAAGTAAATTAAAATTGCTCATTCCACAGTCCAGCCCGGTTGTGGCAGAGGTGATGTGTGAGTGTGTGTGTGTGACTGATTCAGGCGGTGTTAAACAGTCTTATTCTGCAGCGGAGTGAGCGGAGCCGACTGCTGCAGCTGCTCCTCTGTCGCTCCAGGAGGCTGTGGAGAAGGTGTCTGCTATTTTCCATTATAGCTGTCATTGTTCAGTATGCCCCTTGCTACCACTGTTTTTAGTGGGTCAAGTCTCCTGCCAAGCAGTGAGCTGGCTTTTTTAACCAGCTTGTCCAATCGCTTGGTGTTTTTGTCCGTCAAGCTGCTTCCCCAGCACACTGCAGCGTTGAAGAGGGCGCTGGCCACCACAGCATGACAGAACATGTTCAACATGTCAACACACACATCAAAGGGCCTCAGCATCCACAGACAGAACAGGCAGCTCTGCCCCTTCCTGTAGAGGGCGTTGGCATTAGGGGACCAGTCCGGCTTATCATCCATGAGGACCCCCAAATATTTGTAGGTGTGCACCACCTCAGTGTCCTCCCCCTGTATGGAGACTGGCTGATGAGGTGGCCTCATTCCTCTGAAATCCACCACCATCTCCTTGGTTTTGGCTGTGCTCAGGTGGAGACAGCACTCGCTGCACCAGTCCCTGAAGGCATCCACAAGGTCCCTGTACTCCTGCTCCTGACCACTCCTGATACAAGCCACAATAGCTATATCGTCAGAGTATTTCGGTACGTGGGCGGACTCTGAGCTGCATTTTAAGTCCGCTGTGTAGAGTGTGAACAGGAAAGGTGCTAAAACAGTCCCCTGTGGAGCACCAGTGCTGCTTCTTCATAATATGTGATGTTAAGGCCACCGGTTGGTCATCATTTAACTCAGCCGGGCGCCCCACTTTGGGCACCAGTACGAGACAAGATGTTTTCCACTGCACCAGGACTTTGCCTGTTCGAAGACTCATGTTGAAGATCCACTGAAGGGGCTCTGCTAGCTGGGCTGCACAGTCTTTCAGGAGTCTGGGACACATTCCATCTGGGCCTGCAGCTTTCCCTTTACGCATTCTCCTGAGCTCCGCCCTCACCTCGTCCCCTGTGAAGGACAGTGCAGTGGTGGGGGAGGGGCTGCATCCAGGAGACAGTGCAGCAGGGGCAGCAGCAGCTGACACTGTGGGAGGGGGAATGGATGCTGGGGTAGGGTGGACACTGACCCCTCCATCAAACCTGTTAAAGAACAGGTTGAAGTTGTTGGCTCTGTCCACATTACTATCCATGACCTGGCTATTCTTTGAATAGCCTGTGATGTTTCTCATTTCCTTCCACACCTCTCTGATGTTGTTCTGCTGAAGTTTACTCTCCACTCTCTTTTTGTAGTCCACCTTTGCCTGCCTCAGTCTCCTCTTCAGCTCATGCTGAACCTCCCTGAGCTTCTCCTTGTCCCCCTCCCTGAACGCCAGCCTTTTCTGGTTGAGGAGCTCCTTGGTATTACTGTTAACCCAGGGTTCATTACTGGGGAAGCAGCATACAGTCTTTACTGGCATCACAGTGTCCCTACAGAAGTTGATATATTCAGTGAGAATGTCCACCCTCCTGTCAGTGTCCATGTCTATGCTGTTGTCCTGTGGCTCTGGTAGTACAGTCCAGTCTGTACATTCAAAACAGTCCCTGAGAATCACTTCCTGACTGAGCGGGTGGTAACAGGCAACTTTAATACACAGGGTTTGTATGTGGCCTGGAGAAAGACCGGATTGTGATCTGATCTGTCAAGAGGTGGTAGGGCAGAGACACTGTAAGCGTCCTTGGCGTTTCGATAAAACAAATCCAGTGTCTTATTTTCCCTTGTGGGACAGTCCACATACTGAACAAACGCAGTCAGATGGGAAGAGAGAGTAGTGTTGTTAAAATCCCCCTTTATTGCAATGAATGCACTAGGGTGCTGGGTCTGAATTCTAGCAGCGGTTTCATGGATGACGTCACACGCCACTGCCACTGCTGCCCGCGCTGGGATGTAAACAAGCTTCCTCAGCTCAGCCGGTATCGGGTGTCTAACCCCGTAACTAGTTCTACTCAGAGCCAGAAGATCATCCCTCGTGTACACAACTTTACTCAAAGCTGTGCTCATCATGTTGGAACGATTAACAATCTTTAACAAAACGAAAAAACACACTCAAACATGACTCAAACAGGAGCTACTCAGACCTGCTGCCATTCTGACCGGCGCATGCGTGATCTGTATGGTGTATGGTGCTGTTTGTATGGTGCCACTCTGTGTTGTGATTGGTAGGTCTACTTATCTTTTGAATTCAGCTTTAAACACTGTAATGTCAGTAAATGTAAGCAGACAAGAGACTAAATTAATTCTGTTTCAATGCTTGTATGTGCATGCCCATGTGTGCTGTTACTTCAAGTCACTATACTAGAGTGATTGACATATCACCGAATCCCTCACGCCACCCTTGCGTAAGTCAGTGTCCCTTTTGGGCCACCCCAGTTAAAAAAGTGTGGACACACCTCTGACCACAGGAGGATGCACGTATATCTCCCGGCGCCCCTGTGGCATCTTGCGCCTTATGCAACAATCAATATCGGCTATAGCACGAGCCGCCCCAGCAGAAAGTGAGAAGAAGGTCAGCAAACATGGCTATGCATAAAGTGAATAAAACTTGAATAAATTATCTCGTCTGAACATTTCTGTCTGAGTCACTCAAACACATTTTCTTCAGCGGTGACTGTTTAACAATGGGAAGAGCAAACCCATGATCCCACGCTGCTTCATGACATCCTCAAACTACTTCTTTCTCCCAAAAGTGGCAGAAATTATTTGTTCTGCACTTATATGAGTTTTTTTTAAATTGCCATCTCGAGCTTCCAATTTCCAGACTTTTAAGTTAAAAAAAGTTACTTTCTACTTTCTTTGCGTAGCATACATGGAGGTTCAGACTGTCTCGTAGGTCATGAACCCGTTTCTGTTGGGTCTGTAACAGAGAAGAATGTGTTTTTTTTCTTTGCTATGGTGTTCCATTAGTCTGGTTAACCATCCGCTTCCACATCGTTGCACTTTGTGAGAAGCGTCTGGCCACTCTCCATTGAGAAACGTTTGCAT
>JAPQLA010000005.1:20834173-20847123 GCA_029822935.1 Naso vlamingii | reverse complement strand
TGGAGAAGACAGAGACGATCTCTGCTCATGGAGACCAGTCAGAGACAGACTGGGATGGAGCTTTAAATTTACTCTCATCATTGTTGTTGCAGTGTGTTCTGGGATTCACTTCAAGCCTTCAGTTATTTAAACTTAAAGTCACACATTTGCTCCTAACAAAGAAGAAGAATCCCCACAGCTTAAGCTGATTATGACCTATATTTTTTTTTCTGAGGTAATCTACATGGCTGACAATACTGAAATTTGTGGACAAGAGGCGTATTCAGCTGTTTTTCTGACAGCTAACAAATAAATCAATCCAGCCTCAATAAAAATCCAAAGAAAGCAGATTTCCCTTTCTACGTAAGTGAAATATTTCTGTGCTGCTGTGCTTTTATCTGACTGACAGAAAGTGATTAGAAATCAGCTGACTGCTCTCTTCTCCCTCTCCTGTCACAGAAATAACAGCTATATTTAATACTGCTGTGTAATAACATTTGTTTTCCTGACATCCCGGTCATTACAGCAAGCCGAGGACCACTCTTTGCCGGGCCAGTAACGACCAGGATGCATCAGGAAATGACATTACAGTCATATTGATGCCGGCCATTACGCACTAACCCAGGCTTTGCTTGTGTGCACTTGTTTTGGCCTCTGAAGAGCAGAGAGAAGGCAATAAAGACCACTTGCAAAGATCTATACTCACAATTTCAATAATTTTATATTCAGCCATTTTAAGCTCAAGGCTGAAACTTAATTTTTTGTTTTCTAAAAGTACTTTAAACAAATTTCCCCTGAGCCCTAAAATAAGTCTAGGGGCTTGTTTTGACAGTAAGTGCTGCCATTATTGATCATTCTTGTCTGGGTGAAGAATAAAGGCAGCATTTCTGAAATGTTTGTTGTCCTATGTGAATAAAAAAGGATTGAGGTTGTGACCAAAGTCCTGAAGCCTGAAGTGTGTTTTCTACAAGATTTACATATCGTGAATGCTAACAAAATTTGTCACAAATGTTTATCAATAAAGTTGACCTTAAAATGAAATATCAAATGTGAATAAAAACAAACAGGGGCTGCAGCTATTATTTCTATTCTCTAATAACCAATAAATTGTTTTCTTGTTTATAAAATCAATATACCATTTGGTCTGTAAACATCTTATTACAGCAGAAATTCTCAAACATTTTCATTAGTCATGATCTCATTTTCCTCCACGCTGCTTTTTTAGTCCAACCAGTAATCGAAACTCAGAGATTTTAAACTTATGATAACATGGAAGAATTGCAACTCTTTACATTTAGCACTCCAACAATCGATATGTTTGGTTTGAGAATGGGCTTTAAAATTAGCTGAAATAAACAAAATTATTACAGCTACATTTGGTTAAAAAAAATCAACATTCAAAGACTAGAACAGGCCAGTTTAAAAAAAGAGAGTGAGAGAGAGAGTGAAGCGGTCAGTAGGAAAATACGTCAGATATCAGATTTTTTTTTCTGTTGAAGAAAAGTATGTTTTTAAATGCTAACTTTTCTCTGAGGCTAACACTGTGTCTGTACTTTGATTTGACCTCCTATAAAACCTGTAATTAAGTCTGCCAGCGACATTTTTATGCATTATGTGTAAATCACTGTTTATAGACTTAAACTGATACATTTTTAATACTCCCTCCCACATACTGTAAGTCTGTAGCTGTAATGTTTAATCAGAGATGGGTTTCCTTTTATAGAAACAGACAGTTGCATGCATTTCCTTTATTAATTGCTTCATTAATTTTTATTGTTTGCTTACATCAGTTGTGAGTTTTCATTATCTTTGTGCTTTTTTTTCTCGCTGAAACCTTACACTGCTGCGGCTGCTTGGTTTAATTCCCCACAGGGATCAAATTAAGTTTCTTATTATCTGCTGTTTCTCTCTCATCACATCTGTTGAACTCGTGTGTCGCCTACAGGAGTGACATGGTGAAGAACACAACATGGAAACAGAAAAATGGAAACTATCTGAAATAAAGTGGATTTATTGATCTGAATGATTGTTTAAATTGTGATTTTGCATCGGTGTTATACAAGTGTAAGTGGCATTAAAGGTAACAAAAAGTACCCCCACACACACACACCCTTCCCCCCCCAAAAAAATAATCTATTATTTTAGAGAGCGGGAAGAGCTTTGACTCGGTCAGGGTTTGTGATTAATCACCGTGGCAACACTATTAATGGCCGCATTACTGCCTTGGTCAGCTGGGAGGCATCATCACACAAGACTGTGAGAGGATGGAGAGGGTTTGGGGGATTGAGGTTGAAGAATTAAGTCTCCAGACAGTGGTCTGCAATGCATTATGGGAGTCCTGGTCACCGTGCATGGCGAGACAAGGCATTAATCAAACAGATGGCAAAGACCAAGAGAGTCTCTCTCTGTTGCCACACACTCCCACCTTCCCACCAGTGATCGATTGGTATTCATTATCCATCGATTGGAGCTTTTCTCCCTGTAATCTCTCGTCTCCAGTCATATCACAGCCTCAAAGGAGATCATTACCTGAAACCGGGGACGTGAATCGTGAGAGTCAAGTGTAACAACTTTGGCTGAGGAGAGGGATGAGTGTGACAACATTAACTAAAAAAGCTAACCGAAGCACTCATTAATCATTTACCTGTACACACAAGTCGATTTCAGAGGAGGCTAGTCGGACACACCCTCTAAAATATTTGGAATAAATTCATCTCATCAGAGGACTTTATTTTGATGAAATGCTAAGATGGGATTCATAAACGACATAACACCTCTGGTGGCATGAGACGGTGAAAAGAGGAAGCAAATATGCAGTTTCTAACCACGAAGGAGCCAGGGGAGAAAAAAAGGAGGAGGTCTGATATGAGGACAAAAGTCTCAAAACTAAGAGCTTTGAATTTATTTTTAGGACTGTTGGTTGCTAGTTTTTTAATTGATCTTACGTTATGTAAAAGTACTGATTGATGTCTTTGGATTCAAATTACTGCTACATTAATGTATATCTAACGTTTTACTGTTGTAGATGTTTAGGGTCAAGCTCATTTTAATCACTAAATCTAGATGGGTTATTTAATTGACACCACTGTCTATTAGATCATCAGCCTAATTAAAGTGTGGTTGTCCTGTGAGAAGCAAAGCTTTGTAAAAATTCATTTAACAGCTAATTCAAGAGGCATTTTACATAATTTATTTATCTTAAGAGGTTGATTATTGTATACCCATAAAGGAATGTTAATTTTAGAAAACCTCAGGTTGGAGATTTGCAGTTTTCACTGGTCAGAGAGGGAATCAAAGAATATAATCAGAAAGTAACAAAGTCACTTAAACTGTCACACAAATGTAGTGGAGTAAAAAGTCAATATTTGCCAATGAGATGTTGTGGAACCAAAGCATAAAGTTTCAGAAAATAACAGTAGTCAAGTACACTACCTCAGATTTACACTTGAGTATCCTGCAGTACTTGAGTGAATGTAGCTGGTTGTATTTTACTGATTTCACATGATGTTTTCTCTCTCTAAATGAGTTTTGATGGACTTTCCAGCATCGGCACTGTTTGGTTTTTATTCCTCCATGAATGAGATTCATTCAACTATAAAGTTTCACTCCGCATTTTTCCCACAGGTCCTGTGAGCCCACTGTTGCTACGCATCGATGCCCCTCGGTGTGGGAAACTCTGAATTAGAGCATGAAATGCTGAAACACACACACAAGAACGTTTGGGTGTCGAGTTGCTTCCACATCTTTTTTTTTTACACAGGCATTCACGCTCATTTAGACTACAGCTGGGCTCGGATGTCTCAAATCTCTAATTACATGTAATGAAATTATGCATCAAATAGGCTACACGGAAGATTAATCTAATTTTAGGTGGAACAGCACCCAAAAGGTGAAAAAAGAGATGTGTGACTAAAGCCGCTTAACGTAGGCACAGAAGTTTCCTCTGCACTTGTGTGTAATCATGATGCTTTGGCGCTTGGGGGGGATTTTAATATTAGTTCCACATCTGTCACTGTTTTGGTTCCAGCTTCTGAAATAGGACGGTTAAATGTTTTTTTTAGACACTTAAATTATGAAAAATGTAAATTGTAAAACTTGGTGCTGCACATATTTTATGAAAGTGCTGAATGAGGAAAAATGATCTTGCTCTTTAAGTTTATATTTGTCGAGGTAGTATTTTAAATTTTCCCTGTGCAGCAGCCTGTTGTGAATGAATAAATTCAGCAACATCACACTCGAGGTCATGCTGTTGTACTGAATATCGTCACTAGTGTGATGCGGTCGTAGGCACGAGACTGCAGGTCGATTGTTGAGGATCATCAACAAGTTATGATTTGTTTGTTAATTTTATTTGGCTCCTCCAGCAGCAAAAGTTCTACAACTGAACCGGTACAAGACTGTTGCTAAGCAACACAAACACTTAACATGTTACTGCTGTTTTTTGTTTTTTTGCTTCTTTTAAAAAGCGGTCTGTCCAGCACAGGACAGGCGTCCTTTTTAAACAGAGACGTGATATAAACAGTTGCACCTTAGAGGACTCTTGCAGATTTAGTTCATCCAAAATGGGACAGCAGTCGGCCTTTTTGCACGTCGTCACTGAACCTCTGCTGCTTGACTTCAGTGAGTGAAGGAGGATCACGGTGAAATGAACATTGTATAGCTGTTTTTATATCTTTTTAATATTTTATGTTTTTTATTCTTTTATTTATTTCTTCTGTACAGCACTTTGGTCCACTGTGGTTGTTTTAAGGTGCTTTACAAATAAAGTTGGATTGGATTGGATTGGATTAAACACAACAGAGGTGCAGATTTCACATCAAGACTGTCCCACAGTCAGACTACAGGCTGAGACAACTACATGATGAGACACTTTGAGTGAACTAGTCCTTATTCCTGAGTTCATCCACACATGAAAAACTTTGTGACTAGTCCGTGGGTCGGTAGTTTCTTTTGTAAACAGTCTCTTGGCTGATCTACAACAGAAGGATCAGAGGGGATTTAGAAGTATTTGTACTCAATGCAGACTGAAAAATACGCGGATATACTCTGTACACCTGCGTGTTACCTGCACTACACCACTGATCAGCACTCATGAAATGCCTCTTGTCCAGTCAGATTACTTGGTAGGAACTAACTGCTGTATAATGTGCGTTTAAAATGTCACAAATGGCTCATCAAAGAGACAAAAATGTTCTTGATTATGCTGCATGTAGCTTTTGTCCAGTGCCTCTAGTGCAAAGTTGAGGCAGGAAGTAAGTGACAGGAGCACAAAGACAGATAAATCTGCTGCTGCATGTTAGAAAAAAACACCTCTATCTAATCTGGACTACCCTAGAAAAAAAACGGAAGACAGGAAGAACATGTTGGTGCAGACTGTCAGTCAGGTCACGGTGCAATATGAAAGCAGCTGGATGTGTTTGAGCTTCTTGATAATGTTTCAGCTCTCATCCAAGAGGCAAAACATCATTAAGAAGCTCAGACAGGTCCAGCTGCTTTCATATTGCACTTTGAAAATGACACAATAAATGAATCGAGAATAGAGACCAACTGTCATCATAACCGCTGTTAACATCCGTGACCGTTGATAAATCCTTACACATGGTTGGCACAGACTACTAAGTCTTTAACATATCGATTACATATCCACGGGTGTAAACTGCATATAAAAGAATACTAATTTAATATCACTTTTATTTTCTCCAGTGACATCAGGGTGGTTACGTAAGAAATCACTGGTGAATGCTTTAATTTTGAAAGACTATATTCCATTGAAGTATGTTTAAGTTGATGGCAAAAGTTAACTGGAGAGTTCCATAAAACATTTCTTGTCTTCAAGAGTTTAGCCAAAGAACTGGATTTCACACAATAACACTTCAGGATATTCTTAATGGAAATGGGGGTAGGAGAATAAGATTTTTATTAGGGGTTGCCAGTGACAACAAATTTCTCTTTTTCCTCCCGACCCAACCTTTGTTGACAGTAGTGGCATTGTAACGTGATCTTCCAGAGGGCTAACTGATCTAAAAGAGAGAGAAACACTCGCAGCATTGTCCAGACCTGCTTTGTTTGAATAAAGTCAAGAGGGGTTTATTTCAGTCAGTTTCCCTGATTTCACAGCACCCTTTTATTCACCATAACATCACAACTTCAAGAAAGAAAGCGACACTTGAGGCAGCATTTGGCACCAGACTCACCCCACCAGCTTTAGTTATTTGCTCAATGCAGCCTCTGTCTGTCATTTAATTATCATTTTTATTGCCACAGAACCCCCTCCAACTCCATTATAGTGACTGCAGCGGTTGTCGCATATCACCTGGAATGGAATGAGTCAAACACACACGGGCATGAATTAAACATTACGACTGCACACGGAGTTAGCTGTGAGGCAGACCGTGTGTTTCGAGTGCATGGCTGCCCATATTTACAGAGAAACGTATCACAGGCTCATATCTGAATTTCGAAGAGCACATCATAATTGTTTTTAAAACACTGTGAAATGATTGCATGCTGCACTGAGCTGACACCTCGCGCCCTTCATGATGAATGTGCAGAGTGTGTGAACAGAATGTGAGAATAGAGAAGGAATATTCATATTTTCTGCTCCTTTAAATGCTTCAGATATAAATATTGTAATTTTTTACTTTAGGAAATGTGTCATTTTATACTATAAAAAGACTTTTTAACTACCAGACAGTATGAAGCTGTTAAATTGAACTTCATTGTGACTGCAACATTTTAAGATTACTTCCATTAAGGACTCAGTGAATAAGACACAACAATTTAACATCTAGTAGTTTGAAAAAGGTCATACTGCATAATGAGCGCTTTTAGTTACTGAATGTGCAATTAACTTGAATGATGCTGCTACGAAAATAAACACTGAGAAAACCAAAGCTTTAGGCTGTGATAACCTTTATTTTTACATCAACAATGGATCAGATGGGTGGACTTAAATGTTGGTCACTGGCGACAAACCCAAGATTATCCCAATTATTCCAGAGCTTTTGTTCTCCTCCGTTTGGAGGAATGTTCAAACCTCTTTTAGCTCATAGATTTGGCTTCATGGCATTTTACGCACCGTTTGATTCGGTCTACTCTCACTAATCATGTTTTCATATGTTCAAAAAAAAAGCTCAGATAAACTAACTGTGCAATACCCGACTGGCAACAAACAGCACACAAGTAAAGTTAGCAACTAGCTGGTGAACATAGTGAAGCATTTAGCAGCTATATATATTGATTTACATATATTACAAAGTAGTTTGGTGGAGACCAAAAACAGAGTTTAAGTCACAAAGAGGAATTACCCAGAAAAAGCAGCGAATCAGAGAAATTGTTATTTTAATAATAACAAACATGTACACAACCCTGCAGGTAGGTGCCACAAAGTGCGAAATCTGTGATACTTCAACCATTTACATCATTTCCACTGTTCAACTCTCTGCTCTGTGCCGACAGACCTGCAGCTCATAACACAGACAGGGCAAAAAAGAGAGAGCAGACAGGGACATAACCTAGCAGCTGAATTTGAAAGAGTCCCGACCTCCCGCTGTTATTGGCTTGAGGCTACGCACGGCTGCCCAAGGGCTGGCGCCCAACTTCACGAACAAAGAGAAATAAGAGGAAAAAAATGAAAATACAGGCAGAGGGTTGATCCTCTGCAGATACAGACACCACCACACACTTTGAGTGGGTCATAAGTGATGATATTTGCCTTGCATATAATGCCTTTAAGTTCGCTAGGTGTTCAGAGACAAGAATCTGAGTTAATGCTACTGCTACGGTTCTGTCAGCGAGATTTGTGAAGAATATCTCATTAGAAATACTGACAAAAAAACCCCAAACATATAATACTGTATATTAGGCTGAGCTACAGATCTTTGAAGTGGCCAGAAAATAAAAAATGGTGCTTTGACTTTGTTTATGAAAATGCTGCCTAAACAAACAAGTTAATAATTATAGTTTGTGGTTCATTTTTTGTTTGAGATTGTCATTAAATAATCCTTTTTGATACTACAAACATGTTATGAATTTTCAGTGTATCAGTGATCGTTATACTTTAGGATGTCTTTAGGAACATACTCCAGTTTAATGATCAGCTCAGGAAATGTTTTAAAGGAGTTGTTTCTTTGTTTCAAGAGCTTCTGATCAAATGCTTGTGCTGCAGGAGGAGCAGGCTGGAGGAGAATGAACCTTTTTTCTTGTGCGTCCGTCAGACACAGATCAGTTCTGGCACCCTGTCCATAGGGTGCTAAATTATCAGCACAGACCCAGTTATTATTATAAATTGTTGCACTGAATCGCATTCTGCAATAAAAGCGTTCCATGTTTTTAGCCTGGGCTAATCAGTTTCCCTGTAATTTAATACTTTCATAGATGGCAAACGATGAAATATAGCCAAGACAGCACAGGCAAAGTGCATTACACAGGCCCTGGATAGCGATTTGTTGCCTAATGAAGCCATTAACCTCACACTACCAAATTTGATACAGGCAAAATAATGGCTTCATTAGTGGAAAAAATTGCAGTCCTGTAGGGAGAATTTCAATGTGCACATGTCGGTGTGCACATTATCTCACCACCCAAGAGAACAAAGCTCCCAACAACAAACACAAATCTTAGTTTCTCTTAATTGCAAAACATGAATGAGCACTTTGCGAAAAACAGTGCGCCGTTTCCAAATAATGATGCATGTTTTATCGTGAGGATCAATCCCATCATTCAGAATGATTCATCCTCTTTTTGTGTGAAAAGTCATAATCACTATTATTTGGGATATTACAAGTTTATCTGCAGAGAAAATAGTGTCAGGGTGTTTGCTCATAATGCTTATTATAGATACAGCTGTGCAGCTGTTGTGTTGTGGCTGGAAGAGCAATAACTGATCGCATCAACTGTTTTCCATCGCTGCTCTCTTCCTGCTGATGTGCATGGCTGATCAGTCAACTCATTATAAATAAGAGGTGTCAATTAGCAGGAGACAGAACTTTGCATTCCAATGGCACCTCACCACAAAAAAAAAACATGTTGCACTCAAGTCCCCGTTCAGCTCAACCAGAGATGGCGAGGTGAGACGGCTCCGCCTCCTTTCCTCCCTCCTTCCCTCGCATAGGTTAAGAGTTTCCCAACTAAATTACCGGCAGTGACTTCTGTTTATACCTCCCAGCCCGTTCCTCCAGTTCTCCAAGGTTCCCACCTCGGTTTAATACATCATTCATCAAATTACGGAAAGCCATTAGTGTCGAGATTGGGAACTTGCAAATTCTTGGTGGCGTCTCGCTTAGCATATAAAACGGAGCGTGCCGGCTTTTATGCCCAACTAAATATCGATGACAGCCCTTGTTACAGTTGATGGATGAGGTTCTTAATTAGATGGTGCCACAGCTTTCGACTATTAATGAGGGTTGAGAATCAAGTCCTCCCCGTGCACTGCCGATTTTTGAGGCGTCTCATATTTGGCAGGCAGAGGGGAGACCTGCAAACAATAGTGTCACTGCAGGAGGCATGAATAAACATGGCGGTCTCCGATGCTGAAAAACAAAAACTCTTGAGCTGCTGTCACACATCCTCGCTGCTCTTTGCCCGAACTTGATGGAAGTAGTCAGGTCGATTAAGAGACCTTTATCTTTAATAAAAACAGAAACTTTCTAATAACTTTGGAGTCATTATGGGAAAATGGCCTGTCAGTTAAAATTCAGCTTTGGTCATATTTTATGTTAATTGACCAAAGACAGAATCTTCAAGAGAAACAGGTGCTATTGGTGTGTCAAAGTTTGTATAGAACAGAAATTAAACTGGAACTTCTGGATTCTGTTTGCAGAAGTAAGAACCAAGCAGAGCAGGGAAAAAGGTTAGTAAATGTAAGTGTATTTTGTCATGGAATAAAGTCTGCAGCCTCTCAAAGACCAGAGAAAAGCTCCTATTTTTTCCCCCAAATGTTGGAAAAGTGAAGGCGGTGCAGCATTGCTTTAACGATTAGCTAAAACCCTACGTTGACGGAGTGCTATCTGCAGTGGAAAATTAGTAATCAAAAGCGAGAAGAGTCCAGCTGAGCGATGCCATGTAGTGGAATAGCAGGTAAGCACTGATTGAACCCCCCCCCCCCAAGCAGCCTTAAAAACACTGGATGTGCCACATATTCCAGAGTCAAAGTGAGCCTTAAACATTTGTTTTATTAAAACTCTTCCTCTCTACCTCAGATCTCTTCACACTAAAGAGGGAGCATTTCCACTCTTGTGGGAAAAATTCCATTCACTTTATTTTAGCTTAAAAACAACACTCGTCTGTTTTCACAGTCTAAATTTTAAGTTGCACTACAGAGCTGAGGGAATAAAATATTCAGCCAGTTTGTTTCTGCTTTCCTCTGTGCTCCATTTTCTATTCATTCTGGTCCAAAATGGTTTCGTGACTTACAGTCTGCACAGAAGAGTGTTAACCCCCAAAGGACCAAAACACATTGTGTGTTAGGTAAACCTTCTTCCAGCTTCACTGTATTCACAAGCTGGAGCTACACTTTGCCAAACTGTGTTATACATAAAAAATGGACTCATTCTCTATCAGGAATGAGATATTATTAATCTCGAGCCACTTGTTTCATGTTCTGCCACATAAAGAGATGTGAGATTAGGGGATGTAAACAATTGTTGGGCTTGAAAAAATTAATAATTAAATGAGTAATCACATTACTTTTCATGCCTGACAAGTGTTCTAACACTCATTACTCAAGTTCATACAAACAACAAACCATAATCAAAAAGTCACACACGGCATAACAGTGAAAAACTAGTCTCTAAAAATAAAGGTAGACATTTTAGCTCAATATAGATGTATGATGATCAAATAGACACGTATACGTATATCTATATATAATAACTGAGAAGATACACAGGTTGTCCTTAATTTAAATATATACAAATACATACGGTGGCATTACAGTAATAAATAACAACTGTAAATCTAATTTTTGCTAAATAAAAAGAAGACGTATTTCTCTCTTTGCTGGTTACAGTACTGCTGATGAACACTTTCTCAATGTGTATCCAGTGAAATGTCCTTATTCATAATCCTGAGTTTCTTTTATTCGTCAAATGAGTAAAAGAATGTTTCACTGGGAGAGAAAAGAATAAGAGAATGTCAGAAAGAGTGTTCAGATCCCTGCTTTTGAACTGAGCTCCACTGATAGAAATGTCTCCAAGGTCATAAAGAAATATTCCCTGTTAAACAGACACACATGAATTTGGTACCAGGTCTCCTCATGTCAGGGCCGCTGACTTGCTGTCTCATTGTCTCATCTGTGCTCGAGGTGTCACAGTTTGCAGAGTCCCCTGGTCAAGATTACCGGTTCAAGTCGTCTGTGCTCTGATGCCAGAGTGTTCTCGGCAAGTGGCAAATAATGAGATGGAGAAAGAGGGAGAGCATCACAGAGGCAGAGGCAGACTTGAATGTGAGAAATCCAGACATTTAATACATCCAACAAGATAAAAGTCAAGCATTACAAAAAGGTTCCTCATAAATAGACACAGATCATAAATAAAGAGTTCACTTGTTATGAAGTTCGTACTTGTGACTCAGGGACAGCTGCATACCAAATTGCTCCATTTTCCTTCACGCTGTCTGCCTCTTTCTCTGACAAACAATAATCATATAGGTCACATAACACACTCAGGCGTGTCTGCAGAGGAGAGAACGCAGAGGTCATGAGGAAAGCAGTGGGAGGCTCAGCAGACATAAAGACTCTCAACCACTTTGCTTAATATTGAACTTTTAAATGGCAAGTTGTATTGATGTGGAACAAATGGCACAGTGATAGTCTGTCTCAGTGCATTATTCTGTCTGTATGTCTGCATGAACAGTCTGTGGTAACTGGCAATGTTTATAGAATGGTACAAATTGACAGCGTGTGTAGGCTGCAGCACTTCTCTTTAAAGAAATGTGCCTGTTTTACACACACATACAAGGCGGCTGCAGCTCAGCATCTCGCTATAGGAAACCTGAAACATGTCAGCAAGAGGAGCTGAGGTTTGAGCTGCAGATGGTCTAAGCCACTCATTTAATATTTCATTGACAGATTAAATATTTGCAGAGGTGGGAAGTAAGAAAGTACCAGTACTTTGTTACTGTACTTGAGTACATTTTTCAGGTATCTGTACTTGAGTATTTAACTTTCTGACAGCTTTTGACTTTTAAAATATGTGAACTTTCTCCTCGTTTCATTTTCCAAACAGGATTGTTACTTCAGTTTGAATGTTTTTGTCTTTCTGGCTGAGCTCACGATGCTTCACCAACACAACATGTCTCTGTTTGACATCCTGGGAATGAGACTCAACAATCAGCTCATTTTCTGGTGCGTTCAGGAACAGCTCGGACAAATCCGACTGACTCTACCTTTAAGTTGAACAGTCTTTGCATTATATTAATATGACGTGAGCTGCAGTTAGCTTTGCACAGAAATGTCCTTCAGAGGGAAACTTTTGACTTTGATACTCCGAGTACATTTCACAACCTGTACTTTAGTATTTTTACTTGACTAAAGAATTTAAGACAGTGCTTCTACTTTTATCAGAGTCTTTTTTTACACAAGTATCTGTACTTCAACTTAAGTAAAAAATGTGTGTACTTTTGCCACCTCTGGATATTGGTGGTTTGGTTTTGGGCATCTTTGTTTATAGAACAGCAACACAGTCAAACGTACTCATGTTTGAATACTATGTCCTGTGAGTTCCAAGTATTGTCTGATCCAACTACCCATTACGATATTCTGTAACCAGAAATAGGTTTTGTTTTTTGTTTTGTTTTTTTGTTTGTTTGTTTTTTCAAGAAAAAACAAAAGCAGCATATTGGACTTTGTTGGTGTGTTGTTTTAAACTTCAAACTTCAAACTTTCACTGCTATGCAGACGATACTCAATTATACTTATCAATGAAGCCAGACGAAACCAATCAACTAATCAAACTTCAGGCGTGTCTTAAAGA
>JAPQLA010000005.1:20796275-20812415 GCA_029822935.1 Naso vlamingii | reverse complement strand
CACCATTTTCCCTGAGCCATGTCTGTGTTAGGCACCAGATAAGTGCACAGATTAGTGCTGGGCAATATAAAGACACTATATTCTTATCAATATATGAAACTATATATATTATTATTGAATATTATTCTACCTTTATATGAAATAAATGTTTTTTTTACTGATTTAAAAGGCTACATTACAGTACTTAACTCAGTGCTTTAGACTGCATTACAGTTAAGTGATGTAATTTTTTCAACTTATCAGACAGTTCTAATACTTGCCTTTATATCGACATTACTAATGATTACTGATTAAAATGGAATTGTGTTAATATTTTTTGAGAGTACCAATAGTCATCAGAGGGAATTTGGTCAAAAAGTTTCTAATGTTTGATTCTGTCTCCCAGTTTTAGCATTAATGGAGATTTTGCGGAGATTTAAAAATACAGAGATTTATGTTGTTTATCAAGATAAATTCTAATAATATTGTGATATAATTTTCATCCCATATCAACCAGTCGTAGCACAAATGTGTTGTTGCCGCCAACATTTAAGCCATAAGCGAGACAGCACGTAGATGTGTACTGAATGTCAGACAAGTGGGTTCAGAATAGATCAGCGATGACATCAGGTGGATGATGAGCTTAAAATGCTTCTGCGACTTTGTAAGGGTGTTTTTAGAGGACACTCCTCTGGAGCACTTTGGTAACAAGCGCCATTGCAGTTTAGATTCAGCACTGTTTACGCTGGGCATCAGCTCAGTGTTCAGATGTATTCTCTCCACCAGTGTTAAAGCTGTAACCTAAACGCAGCACACGTCAGCCCAGGTCAGTGCTGATTTCAGGTGGATGAGCTTCAAATGTCTCTGCAGACTTTTTGGGTGTATTCTTCATAGGACCTTCTACCAGTTGAATAAATGAGGAGGTCAGTTTTGATGTGTTTTACACATTTCAAGCTGCTGATTTACATCAAGGCAAAACACATACATGAGCAGAATGTTCAGCAAGTAGCAGGTCAGGTGGTTGATGTAAGACAGCTCCCTGACTGCTCAGACACGCAGACACACACATTCCCTCCCTGTGCCGCCCCTCTGCCCTGCTCAAATTAGTTAAGTCACTGCACTCAAAAGCCTTCAAACATTCCACCTATTGCTTATGTCAGAGCTGGCGTGAATATGTTGTGTTGTATGGAGTGACTTCCTTTCCTGTCTGGCGAATTTGTGACTGGAGGTAAGCATCAGCCGGTGTTCTCGTGTTCTGTTTACTAGTCTAGCCTCGCGCTCTCTTTTACACTGTGATGCACATGCCAGGTCACAGAGCATCAGCCACACACCTGCGTCCCACTGCAGCACTCGCTTTATTGCATAGATTCTGCTGGAGGAATTCAGGAGCACATGCAGCTTGTTCCATCGGTGTTACTGTCCACATGAGCCGCTTCAACCTGCAGAGCCCCAACTTGATGTCATAATGACTTCATAAGGAGTTAAAGGAAGTTGTGGCCTGTTGACGCAGGTTTTTTTAACGCCTGCATGTGCCACAGCCTAATTAGAGGGGTTTGCTAAACCATGTGACTTTAAAAAAACCCATTTGTGTTACTCACAGAGCTGAATGAAGACAATGCACCGACATTTCATGCTGTTTGAAGAAGCTGGGATTTAGTTGGCAAGGATTTGACTCATGATTTTTTTTTTTTTTTTTTTTTTAAATATTAATTTGATGACAAGTGCGGTGGGAACACTCAGATGAAAACATATGTGTCTTCACCTCCCACCTGTGCCCAGTCTGCTATAATTAGTGCTATCATCAGGCTATCTGTTAAAAGGCTTTTACATTACTGTGAGGGTGCTTGAGTCAGGAGATTTGCTGTGTGTGCAGTGTGTGACAAACTCCACAGAATAGCCTCTCTTCATCGGAGGATTGCTAGTTTGACCCGCCCGAATGACTACTGTGATCAGTGTTTTTGTTCTGCAGCAGCAGTTGGGTGGTTGTTCATTAAACTACAGAAACAGCTTTTCAGTACAGTGAAGTGTATCCTTGCTAGAGCTTCTTGCGGTTCATGTAAATTGTGATGATCTTGAGTTCTGTCTGCCAGTGTTGGTGATGTCTCAGTGTGCAGCCTCACCGCTGCTGAATGAAGGCGTAGGATGGCTGAGCTGAAAACATTTGACCATCTATTATGTCTTTAACTGTTGGTGTTGATTGTAAGCAATACTTTAAGGATAACAATACTTTAAGGTAACAGCAGCAGATGGTTGCCCTCTTAAAAACCCACCAGCCATCAGCTGTTAGCTGGGTCCGTGCTGCAGCTGATATCTGCCCTCCTCAGTCCATATTGGGTGAAAATCTGCTCTGACATGTTTGTGCATATGTACGTGAACATATTGTGTTCTCCTAATTTGGTGCAGCTTTTGGTTGTGTAGTTCCCTGACTTTGCAGTCACATTGAAAACTGTAAGCTTATTTTTTCTGATGTCGCCATCACAGCCCTCAGAAACCATTTAATGTACGTACCTAATTATGTAAGAGCATTATTCAGTAATTGCCTGTTTTAGTTTGAACGTACAAGGGCCCGACCAATTCGGGCGTTTAGGGGCCAATGACGATATCAGGGAGCAAGAAAACTTTGATATGTATGAGCCAACATTATACATATGTATAATATCAGCTGAATGTGGTTTACAAATACTTGTGACAAAGATATGTAATGGAGCCAGGATGTTTACTTTTTAATAAACTTTATTTTGAACATCGGTGCACCGAACAGTGAACTACGGATTCCCTGAAGTCCCGAATGGTGATATGTGCATCACGCACATGTGGCAGCACAGTATGTAACTGTTTACAGCAATTACACTGACTGATGAACCTGCCAAAGTGACCTGCACTATCAGTGATAACCCTTTGTCCTGTAATATCCTGATAGGTGACCACGTTTTTATCTCCCTCAAGAAAGTTATCTTGTGCGCACGAGGAAAAAAAAAATCACCTTTTGGAACTGAGGGGGCTCCGTAGTAAACACTTCACTTATTTGTTATTAAATAACTGACCCTCTGCTGGACAAGCTATGTAATTACATTATTTAAAATCACTAGTCCAAGAATTTATTCTTGCTTTAAAAAACTGTTTTACAATCAGCGGATATTGGAGAACATATACGCTGATACTGATGTGTTAGTGATGTGACAATATTGCCCAATAACATTCAGAGTCCATGTCTGGAAAATATACCTCTTTGACTATCAGGCCGAAAAATACACATGTACTCTGGTGAAGTAAAAAGCAAACGAACTGTAATGGTCACTTTGCCTCTATTTCTCTGAAGCTTCCCACTGTGACGGATCCACACTGCCACTGTTCAATGATTTAACTCGAAACACAGCGGACATAACACCAAATATTGTAGGAAACCTAAAAGAAATTAATAGGGTTTATATTTTTCTTAATTCAGGTGTTCTGTGAGGCTGAGAGTCCACTGTGTGTTGTATTTAGTTAGAAATATAATTATGATATCAGGATCAGCTGCATTTCGTAACAGAACAAAATGTTTCTAGTTGTTGTGGAACAAAAAAACACATTTTTCATTGGATGCCATTTTCTTAAATACCAGAAGAGTTTTGACTTCCCTTCTGTGTTTCGTTTCCCTGCAGAACTTGGCTCGATAATGAGATGAGAAGAATGTATATGACCATGTGAGAATCATAAGAAACAGCTTAAGGGCTAAAATCAGTTTTTTCTCCTCCAGAGAAATAACAAGGTTCCTGTTTCACCACAACCAGAGGAGGGAGAACATGTTCAAGGCATGAAGTGCTGTATGACAACAGGTTTCAGGGATGGAAGAAATAAGATTTGTTGTTCACTATTTTCACATAAACCATTTATATTCAGATCAGCTACAAGTAATAAGGTAAAAGTGTTCTTTTTTTAGAGTAAGAGTTTGCACTGGTGTATCGTTGTGTACCGTACAGGTGTATTTTGGTCCTCACACTTTATGTCAAAAGGTGTTGAGCTGTTTGTAAACTACTCCCAGTCATTATTGGTTTACATTAAACATGTTTTCAGGAAAGATGCAGGCAGAATTAAAAACCACAACCTAAGTTGTAGTGACAGTGCATTTCTTTATCTCAGTAATCATTGTTTTTGTTAATGAATTGGTAAACCTTGTTCATTGAGATTTCCCCTTAAGTTTGTCCCCAAGTAAGGAAAAACTTTGCACACTTCTTTAAAAACAAGCTGTCATGCTGCAAGCGTGTTTTCACTGTGTTGACTTACAGGAATGTGTGTTTCCTCCATGGATTGCTGTGATTATTGAATGCACTTGTTTACTTGTTTTTCCTCTTCCATGTGCTGACCTCACCGCTCTTCCTGACTTATTTATTATCTTTAAAACCTTGGAGTCTCCAGTTGTGCCGTTTCCCACATCAGATGTTTCGACGTGTCATAGTAGGAAAAGCACACGTGTCAGCAGCACCAGTGATGATGGACCTGTTGTATTTAAATTACTTGTTAAGTTATGAGAGTGTGACAGTGAGCCAACATGAACAATATCAGGACCTTGAACCTGAAACAGCTAAATGGAACTGATCCATCATTACTTTAGAATTAACAGCAGTGTTTTTCCCACTGTGACGTTTCAGACTGTCTTCAGTGAAAAGGGTTTATTACGGCCTCACTGTAACACGTCACACAGACCCTGAAAGGATAATTAAAAAGGTTTTAGGGTTTTTTAGATTTCTTTTAATGTTGTGAACACTTGTTTCATATTCAGTAAGATTAAAAAAATCTGCTTTAAAACAGGAATAAGGCTTTATGCTGGTGTTCCAGCCCAAAGTAAGTCCTTAAACAGAGTTACCTCCATAAAAACAAATGTTCACACACCACTCACTGTTTAATAGATTGTTTTTCTCTGAGTAATACAGCTCTAGTGCATTCCTTGTAGCATTAGTTAGAGACCAGGGCTGCACAATTAATTGAAATTTAATCAAAATTACCATATATAGCCTTTTAAATTGCAGGGAGGTGCAATATTTGTTACAGCAGAAATGTGTGTGTCATATTAATTTAAATACTGTGGTGCTGCGGAGTTGTTCCGGCCAAAACATCATATTGTGTAGACTAAAGGAAACAACTTTGTTTGGTACAGATCTGCAAAAATCACACAATAATCATTTTAATATGATTTTCATTGATTTTTCACTCTAATATCAAAAATCATATTGTAATCACAATATCAGTCCAAATAATCACAATGATATATTTTTTCATAACTGGCAGCCCTAATAGAGACCAGTAATTAAAGAACAGTTTTAAAGTGTCCATAAACCTGCATTCTATTCATCAAATGACTTAAATGTGAAGTGTAGATCGCACTGGTACATACATGACAGCTTCCATGTTCTCCCTGTGAAGAACAAATACTTTTCTTTCTCTATTAAAATTGTCACATAACTCACCTCTCGTGACAACATGAGCTCTGCTTCACATCATTTTTACTTAAGGGAACAGTCTGTTGGCTTGTGGTATTAAAACTGTGTACGAATGTGCCTGAATTTCCTCTTTTAATCTTTTAAAACTTTTCCAGAGTACATGTTTCAGAAAAGTTGCAAAGCACTCTTCAAACAGAAGCATCAGGACGGGGGGCCGAGAAGGAGAAAGTGTGTTACGGTGAGTTACGTTGTTATTTGATTTCTCGGTGCAGTGATGGGATTATGATACTTGTGTTGTTGTGCTGAAACAAACTGTGATTGCATCAACACCAACTCAGGGAAATGAGTAATGTGCTGTTTCCTGCTTTAATATCCCTGCAAACGAAACAAACCTGCAGTGCATTTTGCTGTGCAGCTCACTCGATATTTTTCTTTTGTTAGAATATTAGGTTGTAAATTTTGGCAGAAAATAAGCTGATATTCTCAATTCCAAGACAAACAAATATGCGTACACTTAAAATGAACTTGCAAAGCTTACTTTTGAAATTAAAGTCTGTATACAGTAGTGCACATTATGCTGTCATACAAAATAAAGATTCTCTTGTTTCCCCTCAAACAACAAGCAAAACTAAAGACGCTAATCAGGAAACACAGCGGGCTCTGTTGCTGCTCAGAGGGTGTGCTCTTAAAAATAGGTCCCAGCCTATCTGCTGGAGGGTTCATAGGTCACTGCTGTCTCATGTTTATAAACACCGCTGTGAAGCAGGCGTGTAACCGCACTTCACGTCTGCAGCTTGAGTCTGAACGCCATCATTGACTCCTTCACCAAACTTAGTTTCACACACCCGTCATTCAAGGACACGGTGGTAAGTGGCTTCGCTCCCGTTTCACAAAAGTAAATACAGATACAAGACAAGTCTGTGTTGATGACCAGAATGTGTTTGGCTGTGTTTATGCATGTTTTTTGTGTTCAAGGCTTTTTAAAGGGGTTAATTGCACCACGTGGTTTATCACCTGGATGACTTATCGTGAAAGTGCAGAAGTCAGGTCTGTTTCCATTGTTTTTAACTGTAGTTTGTGCAGAAATTTCAACAACTGCTACTCTCGTCTACATTTTGATGAATTCCCTGTTACGTGGCACTACATGATGTATTTACATACTGATAATAGGTACAACTTCCACACGTTCTTGATCTCGTTTTCAGGCAGACAGAAGAAAGTCATTTACTGATAAGCTGTTGATGTCGTTTGCACAACAATTAAGGCTTTAATGAATAAACACAGCCCAGCTTTTTCAATTGAATTCTATGAAAATGGTGTTAGAGTGTATAGTTAGAGATTAAAATGTTTTTTATTCGATCATTTTAAATATGTAGACTCACACTGCAGCCAGTGTGAGTCTGTTATTAATATATTCTGTTTCAAAATGAGGCTCTGGTTTAATATTATTCAGGTGATCTTTGACTTATTTTCTTCTTCCTCTCCTGTTTTTTTTTTTTTCTGCAATGTCTTGCTTCTTTTTCGGCATTCAGGCAGAAATCTATTAGTTGACATTGTGTTTTTTTTCGCTGTTGCTTCCAGAAGCCTACACTACAGTGTTCTTCTGTTCACACAGGGCCTGGGTAGCTGTGTGGAGGCTTCCCCACCTCTCTGTTTTGAACATTTAGCCCGATGTCTGTGGTCTGCACAGCACAAATGTGTTCCATCATGATGTGCATGCTGTAAATGTAGCATAATTGTTAACAGGCTGGCTGCTAAAGGTCTAAGTGTGCATGTGTGTGTGTGTGTGTGTGTGTGTGCGTGTGTGCATGCGTGCGTGCGTGTGTACGTGCCATCTAACCAATACCCAGCATTCTTCCTCTGACCTCTCTTTACTCTTCTTCGCTAAAACACCTCTCCTCCTCACACATCAGCCACCCTCAGGCTTCACAACAGACCTTATGAGGATCATTTGACCGGAATGATTTTGGTGCTTCAGGCTTTTTTTGTTATGCTGTTATGCTAAGCTAAAGGCAGCAGCTGAGCTAGTGTGAATATTGTATTCTGTCTGTATGATGTGCATACTTACCCTGAATCTTGTGTGTCACACTGTATGTGAGCTCATGCTGAGCCTCCTTCAGTGTGTCAGTGATCATTGCTCAGGAAACTGATCAGGCTTTTTAAGGCCAATATCGACCACTGATTAAACAACAGCAGGACTGATGTTCACAATCATTTTTGTTCACAATACTTCCACAAAAGCTTTCACGCTGCCTCTTGTCTTTTATTGTTAATAATTGAATTAACTGTCACTTTATTCTCCAAATTCATTTTTAAGATTACTGTTACATTCACCAAAACTTTTATGCTTTAAAGGAGCACATCATGCTGGTAATGTTTCTGGTATGGTCCTTTAATTTTTTGCTGGTTCATAGAGATTCTTGACTTTGAGTAGAATCTCATGAATGTGGATAAGGATGAAAATGATATTAAGGAAGATGAAGCTGCTCAGAATGTGACTGATGAAAAGTAATCCTCCATAAATCTACTTCATGTTGGGGGAAAAAAAACAGAAACTTGAGTTATTTTGTGCACTCCCAGTCTGAATGATTTTGTTGCTCGTGCTGTTTTTATTATTGTTTTTTCTGACTGTCAAACTTTATTATCACTGAATAAATCATAAAATGTGTTGTAATTTTTTCTTCCAGTAATCGATGCAAGGATCCTGATTCATTCCCATCCAGATTAATGCTGCTACATCTGATCATCAAATTGAAACCAAATTATTCAAATTCTGATTTTGTTCTCTTCCTGTGTCGGCAGGGGACCAGAAGTGAGGGGACAATGCGAGTTCAGGTGCACACCAAGTTCTGTTTCCTGTGTGTGCTCACCTTCCTCTTCCATCAGTGCAACCACTGCCATGGAGAAGGGCACCGCCATCAGCACAGCGAACATCACCAAGTCCACAGCGACCTGCAGATTTCCGAAGCTCCATACGTGAAAGGAGCCACCCTGCTCCCAGAGCCCACGAGTCCTCAAGGGCATTCTTTGGAGGAAGAGCAGCGCTTCTACATCCAGCAGCTGTTCAGGCGCTATGGCCACAAAGGTCGACTAGATTTCCGGGGATTTCAGAGTCTGCTGTTAAGCTTGGGTCTGGGGGAAGTGAAAATTGTGAATGTGGATCATGAGGATCTGGGCCATGACCACGTCACTCACCTTGACCTGCTAGAAGTGCAGGAGGGCCATCACTCACATTCGTCAACTGAAAAAGGCCACAGTGAGGGTCACAGGCATGGTCACGGGCACGGACACGGTCACGGTCACGGTCATCCACACCACAAGCCCGACCCCCATCACCCGGACACAGAGCAGGATCCCACACCATGCAGCAAGCAGACTACTGCTGCACCTACAGGACACGATCATGTTCATGATCACAAGCACGATCATGATCATGATCACGAGCACGATCATGTTCATGATCACAAGCACGATCATGATCATGATCACGAGCACGATCATGAACATGATGCCTATCATACTCACGATCATGCCAAGGTAGAGGAGAGTGACCATAAACATTCTGATGGACATGTGCAGGACACACATGACCCTGATCATCACGATGATCATGATCATGAAAAAGAGCACAAGCATGAGCACGAACAGGTACACTCGGACCACAAGGACCTGTCTGCTCAACCTCATGACCCCAACCACGTCGAGGACGAGCAGACAGGCACACACATTCCTCCCATCAACCAGGTACAGCAGCCCTCCTCCCAGCTGGAGCCGTCACGAGCCCCTGAGGAGCCGCAGGCCCCTCCTGCCCCCACAGAGAGCCAACCCAAGAGACCAAAAAATCCAGCCAGGGTCAGAGGACAGAGAGGGCGAAACAGAACCCCATCTCCTCCTGAACCTCAGTCTGATGACCAAGACCATGAGTCTGAACGCAGTCACTATCACGGTCACAGCCATTCTGATAAAAAAAAGAGGGAAGCAGCCGGAGGGTTGGCCACCTCCACGTTACCAGTCCCCGTCCTACCTGGACATCCAGGAGGATTGTTTCATCAGCATGAGGAGGTGGGACTTTTCTGAACTCACCGTCTCACGATAGCTTTGACATGGATCCTCTTCAAGGGCTCGTTTCAAATGTATAAGAATATAAGAATTCATAGAAATGGCAGGTGATTAAGGAAAAAACATCTGGGATGTATTTGAAAGGGTAAAATGCAACAAGCACCCTGCTTTTGTTAGTATTTTATCTACCTGATAATTATGAGAAATGCCAAAATGTAGAAGACAAATTTTTTGGTATTTTTGGATTTTTGTCATGACAACTTTTTGCCATTTATTCTGACAAACTTTGATCAAATTAAGGCAAAGTTTGTTAACTTACAGCAGCTTTATAGAAAGTGTAACAGTACTGATAATTCACTTTAAATACTGTATTTCAGTTGCTCTGCAGTCAGTAAAACTGAACCAGCCCTTTCTCCTCGCAGTGTTTGAATGTGACTCAGCTCCTCACCTACTACGGCCTGAATCCAGACGCTCCCATCTCCCCGAGCCAGTTCACCTACCTGTGTCCCGCCCTGCTTTACCAGATAGATCGCCGTTTCTGCATCCGCCATTATCACCCAGTGGATGTGGAGCAGGAAGCTTTAGAGCCCGTCAGTTACGGTAAGAGCCACGTATCTCATTGATCCGGTCCATTTTAACTGCCAAGACTTGGAACAGAAAGAAACAAACACTCATCTGAGCCCGTGTCAGCCTAAACACTGCTAAGAGCTCCGTCTAAAGTCATCAGAAACTTTCAGAACCTCTTTGTCCTGTGATGTTTTGCTAAGTTTGTTTTTTTTCCTAACCTTCTTTGGCTTTGACAGAACACGTGTGTTAGAGCTGTGACAGGATCAGATTGGAAATCTCTGTCACTGTACAGGAGATTTCAGATGTTTACACTTCATATGGCTTCATTAAAGATCAGTCGCTCACTCCAGAGCAAAGCAAGAAGATGCAAACCTTAGATATGTAGTCTTGGAAAGTTGTGCAGTGCTGTTAGTAATATGCTGATCAACACAGTCAAAAGGAACTAAATGTAATGGTGGAGATCCACAGGATCTGATGCTGAGGGAACGAACTGCTTCCCAGCAGACGCTTGATGGGCGTGCCACTAGGTGATGGACGATATTTGATTCAACCAACGTAAATCGAGCAAACACTTGCTGACTCACCTGACTGGACGAAGACTTTCACTCGTCGGGCTGTCCTTGGTATCTGCTTGAGGATTTCAAAACAGACAAACATGGCAGCTCGCTTGACTCTTTTCTGTAATTTCTAAAAATTAATTCACTGAAAGGTGTTTCTGAAAACATTTTAGCCATGTAGGCATTAAATCTGACTTTATTCTAGATTGACGTTGGCTAGTTTAAAAGTTTGGAGGAGAGTTTGCAGAGGCGGCAAGTCGCACTGGATGCACCTGATTTTCATAAAGTAGCCTAGACCTCTACTTTATGCAAATGTGAAGACGCATCATCTCTCGAAACGCACCGCGGAGCTACCAGAATGCATTGCACAGCGTCCTACATTGACAAAACCACTGATCCTGTGGATTTCCACTGTAAGAAAAGATTTTCCTTTATTAGAACTAAAACAGACAGATTTCAGTCGAACGTCCTGTTTTTCGATCCTTTTGCATAATGGATCAAGAAGCAGGACTGTTTACCTTGTTAGTGTTTAGCTACATTTGGATCCACGCAGCGCGGTTTTTCAGCAGGTCGCTGCTTTGTTTTTAGGACCCAGTGATACAACAAGAAAACTTACAGAACAGACTGTTGACGTCCATGAAAGTGAAAAAAATCAGTAAGAATTGTTAGTTACTGTGTGTATTTGGTGCCAACAGCCAGAGGAAACAGCTTCCTTCATAAGCAGGAAACCACAGGAATCCTTGGGGAGAAGTGTCGGTCGTGCGTAAGATATTCATTTGAGCGAATCCAGCCAGAGTTTATAGCAATGATTACTGAAGTGGACCAGGAACCACACCACTAATCCACTATACATGCAGAGATTACATTAGACTTTCAGATTGTCCTTCATCTTGATGGACAGGGATGAAAAAATACGTACATCATAATCATTTTTAATCCGTCATTCTTATATTATTCTTTTTAAATGTTAGAACATAATAGTTTTCATTCATTCATTTTTATTTTAATAAAATAAACACACCAAACTACAGATGAAGCATTTAAGCCATGGCATGAAGAGAAAGCTTGAAAAGCTGAAACGACCCGGCGCTTTTCTTTCATGTAGACACACTTTGTGCTCTGTGTTAAATACGGCACTTCCCTATTTTTCTTGGACTTTTCCTGCTGTATGAGCTTAATAAAACACCACACTAAGCAGATGAATGATTTTTCCCACACAGTGACAGCGGAGGCCACCAAAATCATAGTGCCATTGTGTATAAACAGGCGAATGAACAATACAATTTTGCAAAATTAGACTTTTACATTTAAATCATGAACAGACCACAGACAAAAAAATGAACTGAATTTAACTGAACTGACTGTGCACTCGTCTGTGCGTAATCCAAAGCATCAAGCATGATCGCTGCGGAGGCGATCACCATCAGGTTTTGTGTTTTTCTCTCCGACAGACGACTTCTCATCGCCATTTTAATTTTGTTCTGGAAGCTGAAGCCAAGCTCTGCTGCTACACTGGATACCCGGATTTCATGTCAGTAGCTAATTAATTTGACAACCCGCCACCAAGTGGACAGAGGTGTGAGTTACAATCTGTCAAAACAACGCACGGCCTTCAAAATTTTACGTCATTCTTAATAAAAAAGCGTCAGTGATAGAAAATATTTGGATAACGTGACCTGTGTGTAAATGTTAACCATTTTTTGTCCCATCTTCTCCTTTTTTTTCCTTTTTCTTCTCTGCTTCCACCAGAGCACAATTTCACTGCTGACATAAGTTTAAAAAAACAGGATGTTGAAAGTCACTGCGAGTGCTTTTAAGTGCTTTAAGAGCACAGCTGAGACCCAGAGACACAATGAAAACGCTGTGGCTGAATGATCCCAAGCTTCTTGTATTTCTACAATACCAACACTTAATTAACATCTAATGGCTTTGAAAGTAAGACAGCCTGCGAGGAGGCGTTTTACTCAGAGGATTGTCTCTTGAGTTGTGCACACAAAGCTGCAGCACCGTCTCATTATAAAAGAACTGGTCTTATTTATTGATGACCATGCTCTTTGATCTCGATAAAGCCTTGCCAAGCAGGCAGCCACGCTGCCAAATAATTATCTCAGTACAATCAGGCATGCTTAACCTTAGCTTAACCTTTTACCTAAACTCAAACTCACGTGTTTTGTCAGGAAGTGTCACAAACTTCTGTGAGTCCTGTAAGCTAAACTGCAGGTAAAAGCATCCAACTGCAGATGTAGGTATGGACAGCATGAACAAAAACCAGCAAGAGTCTCCGTTCACACATCCAGAGGTGTGAAGGGCCTCTCAACTCATTAAACTTGTTTCGAGGATACATGTCAGTCATCAGCCTGATAATAAGCGGAGAAAGATTTTGGTTATTTTTAGACACGGTTAAGGATGCGGCAAGTATTTGATTAATTCTTTCAGTCAATCAGAAGTTCCAGTGAGTGTATGCATAACTAATATCCATCAGTATGTGTTGATGGGCAGTGAATGCATAAGAGAGCTGAACATAGTGTGGAAAAATCAGCCTGGCATGTTCGTCAGGAAGAGAGAGTTTTATTCTTTGTTGCATTTTCATTCAGTACGTTTACATGCACACCAGTTTTCAAATAATCTGAATATGTCAATATTCAGAATGTGACACAGGTCATGTAAACAGCATATTCCTGTTGGATACTCTGATTAGGCCTTATTTCAAATGAAGTCTTTTCCGATGAAAACGTGGGGTATGCCAGCATTATTCCTGTTTCAGGAGCCTCATGTGCCTCAGTCGATTCTTATGGCAGTTTGCGACACTTGGCCTCATGCCTTTTTACAGCATGTGGTTGGCTTTGTGCAGTGTGAACAAACCAGCCCAGTTTGCAAAACTAGGGTGGAGATGCATGCACAAAGGAAAAGTCCATATTTCTGGTAGGAAGGAGAAACGCACCTACTTTTACGCATTATGGAAGACTCGGATATCAACAGATGGAATAGGACGCGCGCCAGTACGTCAGCTGGAGTTTGCACGGCTGCATGTAAACGGGAAACGGGAATATTTGTGGAATGTTCCTTTTCATTTGCCATACCAAACAGCTTAGTTGGAATATTGTCGTTTTGGAAGAAGGACATAAACTGTAATATTGTGTGCATGTAAACGTACTCATTGAGAGAATCTACTTGTAATCATTTACCCCAAAACTTTGACTTACATGACATGTGAGCAAAAATGTGATAATATTCACAAAATGATACTAATCATAATGACTTTATTAAGGACACAGAGTTTATACAGTTGTTTATTGTTGATTATGGATCCCCATTAGTCCGCACCGAAGTGAGGATTACTCTCCCTCGGGTCCACACATAGACAAACATAATATTACTATAGATTAACAAATAAAAATGCAGTTCACTCCCCAAAACTCTTGAATTCATCCAATAAAAAAGCATACATATGAATTATATAGAATAATCATGAGGATTCACAAAGTTAATGTTTAAATAAATAAGCAGGAATCTTGTGATTGCGGGATGCTGTTTCTGCACCAATGTGTATAATTGTTGTTGGCATGGCAACAGACAAGTTGTCTTGCTATGTGCTGTTTAAAAAGGCAAAAATGACTTTTTGTCCTTCTTCTGGACCCGTCTTAATTCTGTGGAGGGAGGCGTTTCTCCTCAGGTGATCTTTGTTCTTTCACTTTGTGTTCCAAATCCCTGAAGTCATTACATTCAGAAAGGGAAATGCCAAAAAGAGGCTGAAAGATGAGCTATGAAGAACGAAGGTCAGTGTTAATTCCTGCTGTGGGACCTCTCAGTGTTACTGTGTTTATGAGACTGAACATCGTAAAATCATAGAGTTTTAAAGTTAATGAGTCACAGCTCGTAAAGATTGTTACAAAGCAAACCGGGAGCAGTGAGCACAGTTTCTAAAGCTATAGAAAAAGTTTTTTCTTTGTTGTGGGGCTGCGTGTGTATTAGTGGGTAATGTAAATGTAAATCTCCAGGAACAGATGACACACCTGGAATGAAAATGCATGATAATCAATCTGACCACGCTGCATTTACACCTGGTAGATTTATCTCTTCTCCGGCTCTGTATTATACCTGCAGCATAATCGGATTCCAGTTTTCATTTAAGTTTTGAAAAGTAAGCAGGAAGTGTGGGCTGTCACTGTACACAGCAGACAACATGGCGGGTGTGGGTTCTGCACACGCTGGATTTATTTTTAATTAGAGGTAGAAGGTGCCGTTTCTATGACAGGAGGAAACTGCAAAAGTTATTGCAGCTTCTGTGAACTTCAGCATGAAACAACACTGTCAAAGGCGCCCGCAGTAAAGTTCAACTGTGTGACTGGAGGAATTCCCGAACTGTCCTTCCTCTTATATCTTTAATTATGAAACACACACGCTGCCCTCTGGAGACACCTGTATCACATGTGCTGCAGGCAGCAGCATGCCGCTGCTGAAGCCATAAAAATGGTAATGATGACGCAGAAGACAACATGACAAGTGAAAAGGGCAAGAATGGCTCCTCATTAGTGAAAAACTAGAGGCGCTAGATTGTCTATAATGGTGCACCAAGACTCAACCACAGGCATCGCCACACACCGCGACGCCACCTCTCATTTACCGCCTGCCGGCATCCATGGGGTCGGTTTCTCGCCGTTCCCCACTCCCCTCTCTTTCTGTGCTGAGCCAATTAGGAGAGCGCGCGCAACACCCTGGGCCATTTTTCTGAGCCACGGCTCACAGGAGATGCGTAATTGAAGAAAAGACACAGAGCAGTGGGCCTCCTTCTCTCTTTTGTTCCCTTATCTCCACTTTCTATCGGCCCGCTGCAACCCCCTGCACACCTCCTCATCCTCACACACACACACACACACACACACATGAGAAACACAGCTGTATCAGGGTAATGAGACAGAGAAGTAGATGAGCTGCGTGAGTGTGAAGGATATGCGGTGATGCACCGTCTGGCTGAGGTTCGCTTGTCTCTCAGGGTTACACAGTGTTCCGCTTGATGCGACAAATAAGAAGTAGCCGACTGCAGCACCTTTACCTTTGTAAGGTACACTGAAAATAGACTGAACTATGAAACGAGAACACGAGGGTGATTAAAGACATTTTATTCTGGTGATAAAATGAATGAATGAAAACGAATGAATCTATCCAGTTTGTCCTTCCCGGTGACACCCTCACAACAGTACAGTCGATAAACTGACACAACAGGGCGATGGCTGCAAGCTTCAGCTGTAAAGATGAAACTGAGAGCGTTACTTCTATGGAAAACAAGGCTCTGTCTCAGCTAAATGTCACATTATTATTCTCATAAGTAGTCTAATAGATTTAAACATTCTATTTACTGTAACTAAAGACATACTTGACAAAGGGTCATTTTAATATAGTGAAACAAAGCAGGGAACGTTTAGTTCAGTGTTTCTGTCATCTGTCATCAGTTCTCCTTTTTAGACATAAACACAGTGACTGCCTCATGCTCACATAATATGTGAAAAATATGCTGTACACACGCAACACATAATACAAAAAGTTAAGTAAGTAAAGAT
>JAPQLA010000005.1:20742706-20756723 GCA_029822935.1 Naso vlamingii | reverse complement strand
GCCTGACCCTGGGGATCAATCATCAGAGGCCACCGCCTGGCATTACTACAAACACACACACGCACACACACACACACGCACACACACACACACACACACACACAGGCACACACAGGCACACACACATGCACAGTAGTGGCTGATCAAATGCTGCTGCCTTATCAGAGTGAGAGATCCGTTATTTCTACTTCCTTTAATAACCATGAGACTTCATAACGGCTGGAGGTGACTGGATGTAGGGAGCAGCTTCGGGGTGAACATTCACTCTGAGAGCACTTAGACAGCTCACAGTTGGGTAGCACACCAGGGGCCTTGGTATTGTGATTAAAAAGCAATATTGCTGCTTCGTTTACGCAAACAAGCAGATGTCTCGTGATGTTCCCTTATTTTACTGCACTTAAAGGTTGAACAGACAGCATTCCTTCTAGCAGAGGTTACAAACACACACACAGGTCTCTTTTGTCATCAGTGTGGACTGATGAGCAAGGGCAGTCTAATCTTGATTCTTAAGTCAAGTGTGACCCGTTGTCTTTCAGGTATATTAACTGTTAAAAAGACTCAAGTGCACTCTGTTAAAATGCTGGAACCTTTCATGAAGAATAATGAGAGTGAAAAATTAAGCAGCTATAAAAAACAAAAATGAAAAAACACCCAGCAGTTTTAACAATCACAGTATTTCATATAGTTTCCTCTAGAGCAAATGCCTCGTCGTATAAAGTTTTTCTTAAATACTCACGAGATTATAATCCCGTTGTCGATGGAGAAGTTATCTGATGGGAGGCCGGCGATGGTCCACGCACGAATCTTCACTGGATCGCCCAGAGAGTTCATCAGAGACATGTTGTCGGAGCACGGGATCTGTCTGCTCCTGCAAAGGTTCATCCACTCCTCTGTCTGATCCTGGAGATGTTTACCATGACCGTATTCTCACTTTTTATATATGCACAATCAAATACACACACTAACCTGCTAGTGTTGGCGATTGAGCGTTTGTTACTGTGGCTTCAAATCTGTAGAATGCTCCACAGGATTTAAGAGCTTCTGATTCTGCGGCCATTTTCAAAATACAGCTAAAAACACAGCTGTTCACACACACATTTAAACGGCCATTGTTGGGGGATGGTCATTTCTGCAGGTTTGTCTCATGTTCTGTCTTTTGTAAATTAGTATTACTTCTTGTGGCTGATTTTATTTACTTTTTACACGTGAAACACTTTGTGACTCTGCTCTGTGATTAATGCTACAAACATAAATGATTTTTACTTACTTACCTACCCGCAAACAGGCTAGTTAAAAACAGACAGTAAAACTTGAGTTAACTTCAATCCAGGTTAAAACTTTAAACTAAAGAAACTGATTTGAATTGAATTAAATGAATTTAAGCAACACACATGCATAACCAATAACATGCTTTCCCATTAGCACACATCATATCACTTGCATGACAAAAACAACTCATTTATTCTCCTTTCTGTTTTTCAGCATCAGTATGGTCCTCTGTGTGACAAAGAGTAAAAGTTGACCTTTAAACTCTGGTTCGGTCGTACAGACTTGAAGTCAGACTCAGCACAAGGAAGTTTACTTTCCACCAAACTGCTTTTAATGATTTTAGCTGTTATTGGTCTAACACAACGCTGGGATTTGCACAGGTCAAATCGTTACCCTCACAATTAAGGAAAATGTCACCTTCAAATGTAGCAGCTATGTCTCTCTGAATGTCGACTTTAGAAAAAAAGTCAGCACTCTACACTCACGGAGTGTGTACCAAGCTTACCTGTCTGTAGCTGGAGGTGAAGGCGCCCAGGTAAGCCACTATGCCCGCTGAGATAAGGATGTCTCCGGTCAGGTTATTGTAGAGCTCTCCGAGGTTGAAGGCCATTTCGCTCCAGCGCGTCTTCTCTCCACCCAGGCCGCCGATAAGCTGCTCAGCTCGCTCCAGCTTCTTACTGCACAGATTGGCCTGGAAGACACAATCGGGGAGGAAAGTAAACATTCGTCCCCGTTTGATGTCTTCCCACGTCAAGAGACTCAATGAGAGTCAACCACTTTGTGTGATTTAAAAGTTACTGACTTGGACGAGTTATTTGGTTTATATGTTTGCCTCACTGTTGTGTACGTGGCACATCATCACGTTTATTTCTCACACTGACTGACACTGACTCATCTGGAACTGTTCTTACACTTGTTCCCTTTTTTCAGTGCATGCAAAGCTAGATATCCACATATATTCACTGATACATTTAAACTTTTTTTTTCTTTCACTATAAAATATTGAACTAATTTTAAGCTAAAAGCTCTACAACAACACAAACAGATAGAAAAGCACCAACTTGATTCTCCAGGTCAGCTTTCTTGTTCTTATTAGCATCCAAAGTCTCCTGCAGCTTGGTGAGTTTGTCCTGGACTTCTTTGAGGGCAGCCTGCTTTTTGTGGAGGCCCTCCATGGCCACCTTCAGCTCGCCCTCAGCCTGTGCCAGCTTCTCCTTCTTTGGAGCCACCACCTTGGCCACCCTGAAGACCACATGAAGCATTCCCCCCCCAGACTGATGTAAACATGAACATCTCAGGCAGTACAGATTCTTGTATGAGTTGGATGTACTACATGTGTTTGAGCTACTAATTAACAATCTGATAATGCTGGCAGCAGCTGCCCTGAAACTCTGTTTATCCTTACACACACACATACAAACACACACACACACACACGCACACACAGACACTCACACACACACTCACACACACACACACACACACACACACACACGCACACTCACACAGACACTCACACACACACACACAAACACACACACACACACAAACACACACACACACACACACACACTCACACACACACACAGACACTCACACACACACTCACACACACACACACACTCACACTCACACATTGTTTTGGTCGAAATGAACTAAAAATAATACTATAATTGTTTTTAAAACTTCTCTACATTTTAACTGATCGTTTCTGCCATGGATATAACATGATATGATAACATGTATGCAGTGTTTATTAGGAGCGTGCCTGTAGTAGACGACTGTGTATGAGCAGCGCTACGCGGGGGCGCCAACAGTGCTTTCTATGAAGAAAATGGAACTAGTACATGAAAACCTCTGACTTCCATAAATCTGGGGAACATTTAAGGCTATCAGAACAATAACAAGTTTTTCCTTCGATGTTTCCATTCTTACTTTCACCTGTTATATTAATAACACTGCATCAGGAAATGAACCAGTAACCAACGTTTATGTTACTCAGACAGGTAAAGAGCTCACTCAACCTCTGTGAATATGCATCAATTTCAGAACTGAGAACACAGAGGGAGAAGCAAATTACTGACCTGTCGTACTTGTCCATGGCACAGACCCACTTACACATGCCTTCAGCTGCAGTGGAGGCAGTTCGGATCTTCTCTGGTACAAAGTCCGGGTTGGTGATGTATTTGTTGCGGATGATGGCAATGAGGTTCGGTGGAATGTTGTCCTTGTCGTACTCATGGAGGCTTTGGAGAAACCTCATGTCTCCCAGAAGCTTTTTGGCCGGGCCCCAAAAGTCCTCCACTTTTTTGCCGGAACCTGAGAGATCAGGCACACGATCTGGCTTGATGCCTTTTAGAATGCAGATCGCCTCCATCACCAGCTTGACCGCTGTGGGTGGGCTTTTCATGGACTTCACCACGGTAATATCCTGTACATTGAAGAACCACATCTGCAGGTTTGCCCTCCTCACTGTTCTATTATTGGACATCTGGAAAAAACATTCTTCTTTTACCTGAGTAGTGAGAGTATTCAGTGCAGCCAGGGCTGACTCCAGGATGGGCATGGCTTCAGCCAGGTCAGCATCACACTCATCTTTGATGGCCTTGGCAGCCATGGCTTGTCTGTTGGCCACTGCCTCATCCTCTTTCACCACTCTCTCTGTCTTAGCCACCTCCACAGATTTATGCTCAATCACCACCATCATCTCTTCCACCTCCTTGCTGGCCACAAGAAGCTGCGGCTGCAGAGCCTCCAGCTCCACCTGCATGGAGGCCACCTGGTCTGCAGCTGACTCCAGCTTTTCCAGGCCAACCTCATAGCGCCGCTTCAGCTTCATCACCTCTCTTCATGAGAGACAAGGATACAGAAAACAAAGTCAGAATTTACCGTATGGAATCTGTCAATATGCGCTGATCAGGTCTTTTCTGGACCAATTTTCCAATTCAAGTCCTTATAGCTACAGGACCCTTAATCTAGAATCACATATTAGAACGTAAAACAGCATTTAAAATAATAAAAAACAATGAACAATTCTTCTTAGCTTAATCCTTACGCTCTTTTTGTCTTCAGCAGGGCCTTGAAGGTGGAAATGAGTTCTAAGTATGAGGTCGGGGTGACATAGTTGTGGCGCTGCAGCTCAGTCAAAAAGCGAACAGAGAGCTCAATGGTTGATGTGTGGAAGCTCTTGCACATGTTGATGCAGCCTTCTCGAGACTCATCTGTCATCTCAACGTCCTCAAGGAAGCGACTGGCCACTGCCTGCAGGGCATCCTCAGGCCATGTCTGATAAGGAAGAAGATATGCTGTTCTAGCACTGTGGTACCAAATATTATGGGATGTTTTTTTTTTTATCTCTGCTATGGTTTTATAGTATTGTCATCTGTTACCACCAAAGATAGCCCAAATATAGATTCAGGCTAAGATTCATCATAGATGACACTTAGGTCTGAAGTAAAAAATACAAATTTGACATATTTTTCTTGTACAATTTTTATATTCATCCGCTGTGATGAAGTTTTATTTATTGTGCCCATGTTTTGTTTAACTACCTAGAGGGCCGATCACACCGAGAAGCAATCAGGCGCGACCACTCTAGAGACGCCTTGGAAGCGCATCTGTGCAGATACAGCCAATAATAACCTCTTGTCTGTGTTTGCCATTATCCTACTGTTTTCACCACTGTTTCCTTGGCAATAGAACAGAAAGGATGTGGTAAGTACTAAAGCCCGCCTCCTACCTGATTTAATTGGCTGCTTTGGCCAAAAGTGACATTGACGAGCAGTGTGACTCCACACCTTGAGCTGCAAAGCTGAAATTATTTTAACTTTCATGGGCCCCCAAACCTGCTAGAAGCAGCAAGAGAGGAGCGCCCAGCAGGCGAGCTCCACCAGAGGAAAACTATGGTCTTACTGCCGACACTTTTCGAGCGACGCTTCTCAGTGTGATCAGCTCTAAAGGCATCTTTTGGTGTGACACCAGAAGTCATGCCACACACACCTGGAACCAGTTTATGGTGCAGCAGTTAATGAGGGCGGGGAAACGTCTCAAACGGTTCCTAAAGGCGTCACCGATGGGACTCATGGCCAACACCACATGCAGCTGAGTTCGACAGCGCTCTATAAACATGTTGAAAAGCGACAAGGGGCTGCCATCCGTCTGCTTGTCACGGTCACGTTGCCGGTCCAACACACGCATTCGCTCACAGATTTCTTGCTTCTCATCAACAGCGAACAGGTTAGGCACCTGGAAGAAACCGAAAGATAACATGACGGTCTATGATTGGGTCTTGTCTTAGTACAGGAGGATGCCTTTGCACCTCTTTCTTTATATCCACATGTACTGTATTTGTGTAACCATGTATCTATCAACCAGTCATCTAGCCCTCATGTATCCTGTACATGTTCTCTTTTCCTGCAACTTATCCATCAGTCCATCGATGCCCCCCCACCGTACACCTCACCTCACCAGTGTTGAGCAGGTTGCCAGTGTCCTCCAGGAATGACTCCATTTTGATTTGGGTGTCTGTGAAGAGGAAAACGCCGTGTGCCTCCCCCTGTGTGGACTTCCTCATGATAAGCTTCAGGTCATCGTGCCATTCAGTGGTTCCGTAGGTCTTGGAGATTTCCACCTGAAAAAGTTCTGCCTCTGCCATGTAGGCAGCCAACCGGGTGAGAGATTGACGCCCGCTCCCCCCAACGCCCACCAGCAGGGCGTGCCCACTTGGCTGCTTAAGAATGCGGGAAATGCGGCACACGTGTTCGATGGCAAAACGGAAGAGCACCAGATTCATAGGTGCCTTGCTGATGTTGTTGAAGTCTTCGAGGTGCGACTCTACAACCTGTCGAAGCTGGTTAAGGTCGTTCACCTCACGGTAGTTGCGGTCTTCACCTTTAGGGTCATGAAAGTCACAGAACATGAGGCTGCGCAGGTCATCCTCAGTGACCTTTCCATCTTCGTCCTGGTCTAGATGCTGGAAGAGGTGATGGAAGCTTTCCTTCATGTGGTTCTGCGACACCTCCTGTAAATGACTTACGAGCCACAGCCGATCTGTGTCGTGAACCAGCCGATCATAGTAAACCCTCAGGACCTGAGGATCAACGAGAGAGAGATACATTTTCTTTTTTTTGTCATTATGTTTCTATTTAATTTGCATCTGTAGTTTAACAACTGTCAGGCATCTCCAACTGTTGCTGTGTAAAAAATTACCTCATGCACCCAGAGGCGTTTGATTACAGATGGTTCATCTGCAGTCTCTGGCCGTGACAGACAGATGCCCTGGATGACACGGGAGACATCGCGCAGATTGAACAAGTAATGGGACTTTGTGGGCGTTGGTAGCAGATTCTTGGTGGCCTCTTGGTACACTGACATGGTGCTGTTAACGATCTGAGAGGTCAAAACTGCAAATGGCTTGGGAAAAGAAAACCTGTGGAGGAAAAGGTTGTTTCATTGCTCAGAAACACTGAGATTTCTAAAGGTTGGCAATAAAATGTAATCAAGATTTTTATTTTTATCAATGATGCATTCATAAGATAAAGAATAAAAGATAAATAATCAAGGATATCTGTTTATCATCAGCATTAACAATGTGTAAAATGCCAAACACAATCAAAGTGTGAGACTTCATGCTTGTTAAGATGCAAGTGACACTTTGTTTTGCAGGAGCGGCTGGGGAGATTAGAAACCTTTCCAGCAGATTTGATTGCTTTAGGACTTTTGGTCTCTAAGGCAAACAACACAGCAGTGCAATATGAGAGAAGGAAAAGAACAAGTTTAATCCTCTAATTATTAAAACAGAAACTGATGTGCAGAATAAGTCATCCTCCTAAATTTAAAGCAACACCACGTCACTTTGACTGCGACCTGCTGCTTCCATAAATGAAACTTAATGATGCACGTTAATATGTCTCACAAAACAGCAATTTAAGTAAAATCAGGTCATATTTTACAGAGAAAATGTCCTCTGGTTTTCCCTCTGATGTCCTACGACTGCTCTGTCTGTCTGCGGCCTTTTATTTAGCAGTCAACTACCACCAACGACCCGCTGCTGCTGCTGCAGCTGCAGCTTCGGTCTGCAGGCAGCCTATATGTTGCTTTCAGAACCTCAGTGAATCACAGAGTTCAGGCAGAGCAGTCAGAGGACATCATCTCCATAACATATGACCCAGTTTTACTCAAATTGTTGTTTTACGCGACGTATGAACGTGCATCGTTAAGTTTCGTTTTTCGAAGCAGTGGGTCTCGGTCAAATTTACTTAGTGTTGCTTTAGGCTGCCTGTCTCCTCTAATATTTGACTTATTTCATTTATTGAAAGATGACCTAACAACCAGTACATCTGTTAGAATGTCAAGCAAGTTTTTGATTATTATTAATTAATGATTCATTTTGTTGTAAAAGTGGTGGAATACAACCTGGGCACTTTAAAAAGTTGTGGGAACTATCACAATTATACAGTTACCGTATGGTAAAATGCCAGTCTATGATCCTGGAGAAGATTGTATACATGGTCTTCTCATCAAAATCATTGATGGTAATCATGTTGAAGTGGCGCAGGTAGCGAGGTGTGACAGGGTTCCGCCCCCCACCTGAGAAACAAGCGGGACCAAGGGAGAAAAACTGTAATCTATGACAGAGGAAACACTTCATAGGTACGTTTCAGCAGTGTGTTTTTGGTCCTCTTACACTGACCCAGTGTGTTATGATGCACATTTACTGTTTGTTCAGTGTGTTTACATAAAGTAAATGTATTTATTTTATGTCTATCAGAGTTGAAGACACTCGCACATTTTATACATTGGTGAACAGCAAAGCTCTTCTGTTCTATTCTTTTCTATTTTATATTCTATTATTACACGAGGTAACCTCATTCGGGTTTTGCACATATTTTTTTCTAGACCTACAAAATGTCTCCCTAGAGGCATCGCACACCAGGACAGAGAAGCCAGTTATTTCTCAGGGTGTTTCAACTTACACAAATCACCATGGCCTGCACTGGACAGATGTTTTCTGTGGAGGTCAACAGTCACTACCCTCTCTACCGTTCAGTGATGTTTAACTTAGCCAGGTTTGACTGAGATAACAGGACATAACACTGGCTTTAACTTGGGATTTAAGCTGACAGTGGTAATTCAAAGTACACCAATAAAACTGCCTCCTCCATCATTTTTTATCTGGTTTGGGTTTAATATTTGCCATGTCATACTAGGCAGCAGCTTAGAAAAACTAGACATCTTGTAAGCACAGGCATCAGGCACAAATACTGTAGCTGTGAGACACCCACTCTTTCTGCCCCACAGCCGTCACTGCCAGCTGCTTCAGTGGACTAGCATGCTTACATGTTTACACTTGTAGTTATAATGCAGGTGGAAGTGCACTTGCTATCTGTAAGCAGCTTAAGACAGTGAAGAGCTCAACAAAACAGCAGTTTTTAGTTTAAGTGCTCTAACAATATGGTTCTAATGATCTGCAGAGTACTTCAGCTGCTACTCACCAGGTGGGCCCATAGCACATATGATCTGGATATCCACCAGATTTATCATGGAGCAGTCCTTCATGTCATACCAGTTCCAGTGGTCCAGCCACTGGCGCAGCAGCTCCACAGGGGGCTGAGCACCATAGACCTCCCTGGCTGGCATGTTCACATCATCCACAAATACCACCTGATGACATATAACATCAGAATACTCAGAAATAATACCACCATCAAAACTACACAGTTCTTAGTTTGGGTGTACTCTTATAAGATGCATCTCCAAACAAAATGCTACTCACAAAAGACTATAAAGCTTTAAATTCTGCTAATATTTTAGTGACTCACCTCACAGAGACAGCAGGAGCACAAACTGTACAACAAACAAGCCATACCAGATTAAAACATCATGAGGATTAAAAAAAAAGGTGGTACCATTTTCTTCCCCAGAGGAGGACCGAACACTCCTTTGCGCCGCTTATCTAACTTTGACATGATAATGTTTTGGGTCTGAGCAGCTGTTGTCTGGGCTGAAAAGTTGATGAATAAAGGGCAGTACACGTCCTTCTTCAGCCGATTCAACAGGAAGTCCTGTAAAAGAGATATTACATACAAGAAGACAAATTACCACCAGATCTCAAAGTGTGGAAGTTAGTTGTGCATTAGCACAATGAATATTCACACATATGTGTGACACAATAATAAAAAATGATTAAAAAAACACTGATTCTAGACTGCAATGAGAGATGTCATCAGGAAAAGAGACACTTTGAAAATATGAGGAACAAATGAAATGATGGTTTAGGTAAGCATTTAAAAAATGTAGTACACATTTACATTGAGGACACCTAAAGTGACTGATGAAGGTCTGAGAATGTTGGGGACTTTATTCAATGAATGAACACAATCATCGTCATCATTTGTTCCATCGCTGAATACTAGAAAAACAGATGATGGGAATTAAATTGAAAGTTTCAAAGTCATTTCACTCTCTGTTCTGAATCTGCAACAAAGACGACCTACACAGGTAGAGTACATAAAACATGAGAATGCACTGTTTGGTCCTGGCAAATGGTTGTGATTACTTTATAATCTAATTAAATGTGGCATTTAGTGAGTATTTCATTAGACAGAAATTGAATTTCACTTAATCCCTGCAAACGACTTTGAGACTCAAGTGCCGAGTTAGCCCGTGAGGACATGATTTGAAGTAATGCTCAGCAGGTCAGAAGGGTAAAACCAATGAATTTTTGATCTTGCATGAAGGTTTACAAAAGGACATTCTACTAAAAGCGAAAAGAGGCTTTTACAAAATAGCATTTGGACAAATGGCCTTCACTGTTTCTATGAACAGAGAACGTAGGTATGAGTGACTTTATGTCTTTGATCAGGATTTGATTGATTTTCTCGGTACTTTTATTATATTATATACCATCTGTGTTAAGAGCTCATGCTCCTGCCTTCCCTGTGCATGGAGGAGGCATCATGGATGTTTAATTTAACTGGGTACAGCGTCCGTTCTTATAAACGTCGCTCAGTGACACATGAAGCCACAAATGCCACATTTCGCTGTAACGAAATTACCCGCATGAATGCATCCTGCACATACTCTAATGGCCACAGCCCCATGAAGCATGTGTAGCAGACACTTTTGCTGGTTGAGCCAGCTAAGTTTGACTTAGCCTTCTGCTAGCTTGAAAAGGGAAACAACAGTTTAAATCTGTGGCTCTTCTAGAGAGACAAATACATTAAATATTTGATACTGAAACGAATCAAAGTCAAAGTTCTAAGTCAAAATTCATCAAGCAACTTTGGCCCTCTTCTTTTACGATGTAAGTCTCTGGAAAAAGTCCTGTGTCACACTGGGTTGTCATGCACGGTGTGGCCACTATGTCAAACTGGCTTCAAAGCACCGCATCCTTCTTGGGGAATCAATATGCAAACAGTGTGTGCACACATGCTTTGTGAAATCAAGAGAGCAATGACCAGCATAATTAAGGGGACGGCTGATCTGAATGATCACAGGCTGCATCATCATCCTCTTGTCTGAATCCTAAACCAGTGGCACCACTTCTCTCTGGCTCACTCTAGAGTCGACTGAGGCAGGTGAAGGAGTCTTGTGTACAGCTGTCTGACAGTGCTGTAGCTGGCATTGTGCCACTCATGTTCGTATGGTCTGAGTAGCTGCTGCTTTTTTTATCACTGCTGCCAGATTTGGGACTCAGCTACGGTCTGCTGCTTACACAGGACAGAGCTGCTCCACCGTGCAGACCGATAGGAAGTAGAAAACAAGGCAGGGTCCCCGGTGAAATGATCTCCATTTACCCCAGAGTCTCAAGTATGAGCATGCTAATGGATGAACTAATGAAGCAAAGGAAAGGAAGAGGGATTAGTCCTCGATATAAATAGCTGAAGGTCTGCCAAGAGACACTCAGCATTCCTCCGAGGTGGCCGCTTCACACCTGCTGCCTGTGGCTGTGCTGCCTCCGAATGAGTTGTCTGTGCAGAGCACTCACTTTGTTTCTGGGGGCTGGAACTTCACTGCGTGGTTACAAACGCTCACTCACCCACAGCATGGTGTTGTTGACTCTCAGGCAGAGTTTTTTTCAGCATACAAGAATAATGGTTTCTGCTAACAGAAACTGCGTACAGTTCAATCCCCATTTCCCTTTCAGAACAGACAGCAGCAGTATTACCTGATTGTTTTGTATCTGTTTACAATTATTTGCTCTTACTTGTGCTGCTGCCTGTTTGGCCAGATTTTTTAATCTTAGTGAGATTTACCCTTGCTAAATAAAGGTCAGAAATAGAGATAAACAGAGCTATAAAAAAACTTATGTAGTGGAGTTTTTGACCATAAGTAGCACAAAGGAGCAATGTTTAGATGAATGGGTCCCAGTTTTGATTGGATCTCTGGACTCAAGTGCTCAAGCGCAAAAGCGCAAAATTCCCATTCCTGTTGAACGTTTCCTGCTATTCCACTACTGACAGCTGGTGGCAGTAAAGGCTCCAAGACACACAGAAACGTGCAAGAAAACAAAGGGATAAAGAACATGGTCAGCTAGCATATATACATGAACACAATGAAGTTGTCAAATTATTAAAAAGTTGGCAAACTGACAAAGCAAATGTCCACAGACATATTAATACTGACAGTGTTTAATCTAACATGCCTATGACGGTTTAAGAACATAAACAGCTAACAGACAAAAGATTCCCTTTTCTTCAATGGGAAGTGCCTGTTTGGTCAAGTCTGCTGGTTACAGTGTATCTTCTCATCCTGAACGTTTCTTTATGCTAAACCCAAAATGTTGCATTAATGAAAAACACAGAGCAGGCGACTCACAGTGATGTAGACACTCTTGCCGGTACCAGTAGGTCCAATGAAAACCGTGGGCTTCTGGTGGGTGATGAGGAGCTCCATCAGTGCCATGTAGCGAACCGTGTTCTCGGTGGGCACAATGATCTCATTGAACTGCATGTCTTTGCTTATGGGGGGGGCAGCATTGAGCACATCTGTCCACAGCTCCCACCTGCCTGGGCCCTGAAGAGGAGGATAAGGAAAATAAGGTTAACAGTTACATTTGAAATATTAATGGCTATTCACTTTCAACTCAAACAAAAACACACCACGTGGACAAATAATATCTAGTCTTTGCCTGCTGGAAGATCATTTTAGACAATGGAGCACACAAATGGACACTGTGACACATAGAAAAAACAGCTTTCTGTACATAACAGGTCTCTAATCCTATGTCAGCGTTTTGCTGTGTTCAGAGGTGATTCATAAGTGGTATAATGCTCAAGGCAAAGAAAGTACAAGTACAAATGTCACTTCAAGCAAATAAAATGCAGCAAAGTACTTTTAGCTGCACATTTATCAGCAGCAGTTGTACCTCTTTAGTGAAGCGATACTGGTAGACGGTTCCCTCGGCAGGCAGGGACACTGTGAGCGGCTTTGCTGGAGCTTCCACAGTGGCCAGGATGCCGTGACAGGCCCGGGTCCCTTCACTTAAAGGCCCGTTTAGTATTTCTCTTACCACAGCATCAAACTTGAGCCGACCCAAATCATCACAGCTGGCGCCCACTGACCACACCAAGCAGAACACAAAGATGCCCTGTGTAAAAGGAAAGGACAAACTGTCACTGCTGTTTCACTGGCATATCATATGAATTTGAGGCCCTAAACAGTCTCTTCTTTATGTATTGAGGGACTGTCCTGTCATACAGCCTCTGTTGGGCAGGGCTCTACAACATATGGAGGCACACTTGGAAAACCAATACCAAAAACCCCCAAACTAGGTCTACTGTGTGACAGTTCTCAGACAAAAGGAATAGATGTTTAGGATAGTTTGTATGGGAATAGTTTCAATGCTCAGATTAGTTCTTAAATATTGGAAGAGCTCTGAAAAGCCCCCATTTCAGGAGTAGCTGGATTCTCTATGTACACGTCATCCTATGAAATCATGTTGGTTAAAAGACAGAACAAGAGCACAGTCGTAATTAACAGATGGAGTAATAATAATGGAAGTTATTGATCAACTCAAAGTACAAGAAGGATGAATTAGTGCATTCCTTAGAGAATCCCAAATTTTGATATAGCCTTCACCGTTGTGTCTTTCTTTTCTGTCTTTTCTTTCTTTTTTTCAAAGCGTGTGTGTTTCATAGAGAATAACACACAAATGTACAGCTACTCTTCTGTGATGGTTTAAGTACATGTGAGGTAACCCTTTGTTCTTGTTAGGGACTGAGCCTGTAAGTCAAGGACCCTATTGTAATTGCTCTGTTTCTTCTTCTTCTTTATTCCATGTACGCCACTTCGAACCCAAACTTGACCCCCTAAACGTGCTCAAAAACTCACCAAAATTGGCACACACATCAGGTCTGCTGAAAAATTTTATAAAATGTAAAAATTAACCCCAAAAGTGCCAAAATGTGCTCTCTAGCGCCACCTGGAACCAAAAAAAATGGCCACTATGGCCCATAAGAATGTCATAGAGAGATGAAACGAAAACTCAACTGTTCGTCTCATCAAGACCTAAAAATCACCCACTGACACCCCTGACCTAAATCCAACAGGAAGTCTGAAGTTTGCATTTCAAAATAAGATTTCACCCCCAAGTTTGGCCTTGGACAAAAGCTATCTCCTTCAAGGGCGTTTATCGTATCGGCTTCAAACGCTAATAGATGACTAAGGAAACACTGCCGATGAAAAGTTCTGAACAACTTTGTAATAACTCAAACGGTTTGGATTTTATAAGCCGTCAAAGTTCGAG
>JAPQLA010000005.1:20713308-20723646 GCA_029822935.1 Naso vlamingii | reverse complement strand
CAAAATTACAACATTTAGGCCAATGCAGCTTTTTTCATTAAAGCTTTACTCACACTTCCTGCGCGCACACACACACACACACACACACACAGGTATGTGTATGTCACTATGTGTCTGGATCAGCATCACCTAAACCTTGTTCTGTTATGTTTTGTTCTCAGAGCTCCGATGTGTACTAATTGGGACAGATCTGATTTTAGTAATTATAGAGTCTGACCCACATTTGACCCAGGGACAGCGGGGTTAATGAACTGAAGGCATCTGCATCAGTTACTACCAGGACTGTCTTCACTGAGTAAAAACCGTCCACATAGTTTGAAAGATCAGACACATAAAGCGTTCTGCACATAGGGGCTCTAAGTGGGTAAAGGTGGCTCCTGTAGAGAGGGTGCATGCTGTTTTGTGCAGATAATGGTGCAAAAATTTGCATTTATGATATAAAAGAGCAATGATGCACACAGTTTGAACACAGGATGAAGCATGAGAAGAGCTTTGTCACAAAGCTACAACATATTCTTAATGTTCTTGATCCCAAACTTAATTGGCGTCCCACCACAGTCGATATAAACATGAAATAATTACGCTCGGATGTGAATGATTTCTGCAGAGATGTTCATTACTACAGAGTTCAGAACTGTTTGTAACAGTTTGTAAATGGGACCTTAGTCAGAATTATTTTGTTAAACTACCTTAAAAAAAGCCCCACAAATTACTTTATTTTAATGTCTCCAATATGTTTTAACATGGAATTACCCTTTAAAAGGTCACTGAAGCTTAATGTTGCTCTCTGTCTCTTACATTTTGTATTCTAATTTATAATTATTAGATATCCATGTATTTTTGTGAATGTGTAACATTCAGGACAGAGTTTATTGTGTCAGAATTTAGTTGGTGAGCTGTGAAACACCTTCATCTGATGAAACTTATTCACTCATTTTTCATTTATGCTGACATTGTGTCCTGTGAATTTTCATCCTTGGACCTTGTCATTTGTCTGTAACATGGAGAGCCATGTCTGCTGAGGTCTTCCTGATTGTTGCCAACTCTTCTTTAATAACAGCAAACAAAGTCTTTCATCTATTAATTCAGATTTTTATCCCTATGATTCTGTGCTGCACAAAATTAAAAAAAAAAAACAACTAACTGGAAGCAGAAAATTGGGTACCTCACTTCCTCCATATCCCTGAAACAAAAGCAAGGCCTTTTATGACAGTGACTCAAACTAGCATTTCCCATCATTCATTGCCCTCTCCGGCCTGCCAACACCCTCACATCCGTTCTTTACAGAGGAGCTCATGTTTGTGTACCTGGACTGATGTGATGATGATTCCCAGAAGTCAAAGAGAGAACTGAGGGATTGTAGAGTGGGAATAAAAAGAGAAATAGAAATGGCATGAAGAAAGTAAGAGGCCGGAACATCTTTTGTCGGGATTCACATTCATTACCAACCGAACGCCCTGAGTGAAATGAGACAAGGGGTGGTTTTCAGGAAGGACGTGGCTTCTGGGGAAACCACTTTGGAGTCTGAGTAGGGGTTGTCATTCACCGAATATTAGCCTCTCAAAGGAAATAACTCTTACATTGTTCTCTCTCTCTCTTGATTTGTTCCTACCACAGAATGAATCTCTGTTTTGGAATGCTACATGGTGTCACATTTTTTTGCACGGAAGCTGGTTTGGTTTATTTATCACTGTCCTGACACAGACTAAAGTTAATGTAATAAATATATCTGTGTGACTGTGTATACTAATGACGTCTACATGTTTTAGCTGTTTACCTGGTGGGGTCTTTGGTCTCAGAAAGGATTTCCAGCAGCTCCTCATTGGACAGGAAGAAGAATCGTGGAAAATAGAGACGCTTCTTCTCCAGGTAGTTATTCAGACCTTTGAGGATCAACTCCAGAAGCTCATTGGACTTTTTCAGCCTCTCCAGCATCTTGTCGATGGCTATCACTGCCAACACGTGCTTGTCCTAACACAGACAGAAAAACCTGGTGTTTTAAGTAGGAATTCACTTTGGTCAAGTACTTTCAATTCTCTTTAACCATAATTTCCAAGATTAACCATCAACAAGAGCTACAACCATCACCAACTCCACACCATGTTGTTAGGATAAACATATGTTGAAACACAAGATAGAAGTTTGCTGTCTTTGGACTATGTCAGGTTCTCTCAGACTGATTTCAAGTTTGGAGTATCTGGTCTTAAGTTTTGTGGTGATAAATCGTCAAAACAGCTCGTTACTACCCACTGGCAGGTTGTCTCTGAGTTTTACAGCAAATTGTCTGTTTCCTTTGTGTCTTTTGACTACAAAGTCTTTTCTATTCTACTGAAGGACACACACACAGAACTCAAGGCCACTGCGAGAAAGCAGCATTTTTATTGCATTCCTCCCCCCAGTCAAATGACACAACGATCTGACACATGAACTACAGTAAATTTTTAGCGAAAAGATTTTACTCCAAAATATTTCAATTCTACACGGGGACAAAGGTTTAGGCACAGGCGCCGTATTGTACCTCTAGATCAATAAGGAAACATATGACAGAGGGACGGTTTGTTGTTTGATGTTTTTACAGCGGTGTCGGGTTGTCATCATGTCTGCCTTGAAGGTAACACTAAAACACTGCATGATCTTCCTCTCTGGGTTCCACAGTGAGGCTCATTCGTCACACAGCGCCCTCAAAAAATCTATGATGGGACACTTACAGAGATTTCTCCTGAGGCCTGTCTACTACCTATGAAATATTTGATATCATCCCATCTGTGCACTAATTCACAGCCCTCTAGAACTTTCACCTTCCTAAAGCGCCCAAATAAAAAAATTATCTCTTCAAGGCTGGACAGTGAAAGTCTGAACCTGATCGTATGAAACGTTGTTGACGCAGAAATGAAGCACAGAGCCAACATACAGCATCCATTGATGGAATGAAATCAAACGCAGGAAGGAGCAGAACGCAGAATAACATTGAGCAAAAGTACTTCAGAAACACAGAGTGACACATGAGAACGTGATAATTCTGCCTTTGATTGCTAACAATTCTGATATTATCATAATCTAGTCAGTGTATAATCTTCGCCTTTCTGAACCGTTTCAACCCACAAGAAATAACACCAGTCTTCTAAACAAGCCAAAACTTGTCGACAAGGTTTCCACTTTTTTCAAAGGGAAATAACAAAAACTATAAAGAAAACAGCTGAAATATCCGAGCAGCTCGCCTCTGATAAAGATGTTGTACTTTTTTCTTGTTTAGCCTCGAGCCTGTTTTTGCTTTGTAGCTACAGACAACTGGATGTCCAAGAGTTTCTCTTAAAAACATGCAAAGCAAAATGCTGACATGAAACCACATACATATTAGAAAGTATTTTAATAATATGTGTTGCTGTAAATCAGCAAAAGAAAACACTGTGAAAAAATCTCCCATTAAATGTAAAAATTGTAATAGATTTTAAAGACAATGAAACGTTAAGTGTGTGTGCAATGCACACAGTTGCACAGTAACATGTGCTCGGAGAAAATCTACAATCAGTACAGCGGGAACAGCAGCAGAGAGGACGGTGTACGCTGTCACACCGCTCCGAACTGACACAACTGCTGTTTTGGGTTTAAAAAGAGGCTCAACCACTGAAAACTACTTTTAATCTCTTCAAGTTCTGTTTGAAACCACGACCACAAAGAGGCTCCAGAATCATTTTTGATCCTTCATGATTTGGTATCATTGATTTCTTAAGATGTTGAAGCAGTGTCGCTGTTGAAACAAGTGATTTTTCACCACAGGGGCTCAACAAAGACTGAAATCACTGACATTCTATTAAAAGCTGTTTAAAATGATCAAAAAGATACTTGATATAACAGAAGATGCCTCACTACATGCGGCGCCAATAGCGTGAAATCGCATACACTTCCTGTCTCCTCAGTGGGCGGGGTCACCTCTCCCACCATCTCATCTGGAAGCCGGAGCGTGTTGCTGACACAGAGACAGGTCTCAAACAAAGTAAAGTTGTGTCAGAATGTTCGGAGGATATGTCTCCAATATGTTCTTTGGTGACAAAGGGGGGAAAGATTTGGTCATAATCTGTTATCGCATTCATTTCTCCCATGAGACTGAATGAACTCAAGACTGCTTCTAGTCTCCTAAGGGGCGGGGCCACGGTGGAACCCATATGACAATGATACTGGAAGTGATCATTCAGTGTGCTGTCTCGGTTCCTGAACTATCTCTGATCAAGCTCTGACCGTGTCTCAACAGGCCTCGCCATTATACTGGCTGGATCGTCTGACTGTCAAACTGGGATTCTGGCTTTTCGGAGAATTTTCCAGAATTTAACCCGTTCACTGAGGGCATGTTAAATATGAAGGACTATTTTTAAATTTGGTCTTGTGAAGCTTTCATGAGCACACTGAAGAGATAACAATGTTGTATTGCATGTATTATGTGTGATAATATGTTTTTTGTGCACCAAACTGATGGCTTCAGCAGGGACAGCAACTGTCCACAGGTGATACAGCAGGTGTGCAACCTGAGTGTCCAATAATGAAGGCATTTTTCTTTGTTCTCATGCAGCACACGCCTCACATCCACAACTAAAAATATCCCATGTGTTCAAGGCACATCCTGCACATTATTATATCAGCATGAGCGTGAGGACAACAGTAAGTGAGCTGTTGCTTTATTGACTGTAATTGTGTTATTATTGTGTGAATCCATCAGTCTGTTTGTGCAGTGTGTCAGTCATGTTCTCCATGAGGTCAGATGTTTTTTTCTTCCTTCTTCAGCTCATTTAGAGGGGACAAGAGTTTGGGCTGCTGCATATTTAAACGAAAGCAGGCTCATAGAATAAGTCTTTTGAATTGATTTGGCCCTGTTTTTATTTGCAATTGTGCATGCAACAGTAGATAAATGACACTTTAAAGCAGGCAGCAAATAAGGACAAGAGGAGGGAAAAGGAGCTGAGATGTGGAGGCTGAGAGGCGTTGGAGGATCAGTGGATCTTGAGCAGCTCCCAGTGGCTGATCTGATGACAACAGCTGGTGCAGAAACCCAGATGTGATTTGTGGGCAGGAGAGCTGCACTGTAGCCTGTCTTTCCTCACTCTCACTGTTTTGTGGTGGTATAGAGTTGAGATCAGTCCAATTTCATGCACTGCTGATCAACACTATGGATGAGATGAAGGGATGTTTTTTTTTTTGGCCGACGTTTTTTTTTTTTTGCTCCCTCTGCATTCTGTTCAACTGGTTGTTCAATCAGCCTACATGGTGCCATGAATTAAAAGTATTAGCTTTAAATATGGCAAGAAATGGGCGATTGCAAAACAGCACAGTTCTTCTGTAATTTGGCCTCTGTTATTTTCATTTTATATGCAGTTTTGAACATTTACCATCATAAGCTAAAGATATTGAAAACGTACATTAAAAAAAAATTATGATTTTTTTTTTTCAATATTATTTAAAACTGACGTAGGCAGTTTATCTTTGGTGTCTTTTCGCTTACATCCCATAAGAACACGAGACTTCTGCTCCTCTCCTTGGCTCTGTATTCAGACTGTGATAGGCACTTTATTATGCTGTGCTTCTTAGCAACAGATGATGTCACCACGGGCTGATTGGCTGTTGAAACAAGTGACCTGTCTTATATTCTAAAAAAACGAGATAAAACACGAGCCGGAGCAAAAACAGGGAGGGGAGGGGGCGGCCAGGTTGATTCCTTAAGAGTTTTATGCTACAGCTTGCTTGATTTCTAACACTGCCGACATCAGCCTTAACCACATAAGTGGGGCTGAGAACTGACATTGTTCAAAAATCCTGAGGAGCGACTAGAATGTGGACGTCCTCTGTGCACACTGGGTTCATACCTGGGAATATCTGACAATATGGAAGCTTCTCTTCCTGCAAGTTCAGTGAAAGGCATCTTGTCATTATTTGCAGCACTTTCCATTCAAATCAATCATGTCCTCGTTAGTCGCTCAGTGTACTGGCCACAACAATCACTCGCACAATAACCATAAATTAAAGTAACCTCTAAAGGGACACTAGTTACCAGGTTATTCTTGGAGAATACCAACAGTTTGATAAGTGGAATTTTTCATTAAGTTTTACTTCCCGCTGCAGTGACAAATCGATGACTAATTTCACACAGTGGGTAGAAATAAAAAATCTTTCTGGACTGTCTAAGCACATTCAGGTGACTAAGCAGCTGTGTGGAGGCTCGCCAGTTTAATAATATACAAACAGTAGGCAGTAGCATCTCACACACTGGGAAAACAGTGTGTGACAGCCATGTTTTTACTATGTTTAATCATATAGATAAACATCAATACCAAGTAAACCTGATGTACTGTAGAACTGTTCTCATTTGTTTGTCTACAAAAAGACTTTTAAGTGCTTGAGAGGAGACCTCAGTATTGGTATTTTGAATGTAACCTGATATTTCCATTATAATTTACTTTTATTTTTTAATAAGTCAAATGTTGAAATTTAATGCAATCATCTACTAAATTAAACAGTATGTCATCCCCGTTTAGTTCATTTGTAGCTAATTAAATCTTTGTGTAAACATTTCAGAGATGTGTCACACTAGCTCATTACACAAGACTGTAGTGTGCATACAGTACAACACTATCGTCACTAAACTTAACAGAAGCTTTATGCACTTCAGAAAGTGAAAATGAAGAATTCTAAGAGCAGCTGACGGTAAATGCTGGTGTAAAAAGAACTGCAAAACCCTTTGTGGCAACATGCTTCGTAGACAGGACAACACACGTGCACGTGTGTGTGGAGGCTTCCTGTCCCTTAGTGACCTCATTTTCTTTGTGGCTCAGCATAGCCCAGCCCCTTCCAGACAAAATCCATAATTTCTATTTGATGGTGCAGTCAGGCTGGGCTTTCTGGAGGACACTGCCTGAAATTGATGGGTCTCATTTCAGGTCTACTGAGGACGCCAATTACCCTTTGGGAACTCTTTGAGGATGCTGGAGCAACACTGACTCTCCATCCTCGTTCTGTTGTTTGTCTCGCTTTCGATCCTTTTCCTCCTGATTCCCTCCTCTGCCTGTCTTTCCCTTCCTGTCTCAGCTGAAAAACTCCTTTCTGCTTCTACTACCTTCCTCTTCTTTTCCTGCGCATTTCATTCTCACCTTCTGCTGTCTCTCCACAGAAAGTTTCCTGTATTAAAGATGGTCTTCTAATCATTATCGTATCCTGCTGTAATTACAAAATCATAACAAAATTAAATTAAATTGACATCCTACCAGGGAAACTTGTTTCATGGTGTCCCTCCATGTTCTGTCAACAGTTGTGAAGCGGCGTCCCTCTTCTGGCATCTGAGTCATGATGTCTGGGGAGCTGAATATGGGCTCCAGGTAAAGCCAAGTGGACTGCACCTTTAACCATTCATCCAGGATCTCCTGCAGAAGCAGCAGCTTGCCCTCCCATTCCCTACAGCAGAAAATGATCCCATCAACGTCAACAACACAAAATACAAAGTAACTGATGGAAGAAACACAACTATAGTGCACTATGTTCAATTAGTTAATGGTCTATTGATGATAACAGGTGATTTATGAAGATTTAAAACCTTCTCAGGTGCAGGCTCGCAAAAGACAGTTCCTCACAGACCGTAAATCAATCAGTTAAATCAGTCACTAATTAACTGAGTATACAAAATCAAACCATTTTTACTGTTGAGGGACAGAAATTTAAATTAAACATGGCAAAAAAAAAAAAACATACTGCTCCAAGGCAAAATGGTTTTAGGAATCCTGTGTGTTTTAATATGATTTTACATTTAATTACAGACAAAAAGCTGTCACGACACTGCCACTGGTTGAACTTTAATAATGTGGTAAAATATCTTCACTGTGGTGTAATCCTCTCCCACCCACAAAGCTGGATAATCGTATTATAAAGTTAATGTGAAAATGCAAAAAACATTTCTCAAAAAAATTGTAGTAGCTGCTTTAGCATCCAACCCAATAAAGCCTGATGCATTTTTGAAAAGCTGCAGGGACTCTGGTGTCAAACTGTGCCTGGCAGCAACATCACACTGCAAAAGCACACAAATCTCATCATTTGCTGAACTGAAGGCAGATAAAAATCGAATAGTAATGAAAGAATCATCCATCGATGAAAACGTCTGCTTTCACAGTTTCAAAGAAGTTTTTAACAACAGTTGATGTTTTTGACCTTAGATGGAGTTTTTAGGTTTGTACAGGTTGTTGCTTCACTATTGCATGAGTTTCAATTCTCCAGCTTAGGCCATCAGGAACAAGAGAGAGGCAGAGTGTTTAGGCACTCTGTAATAACATCTAAGTCAGTATGATTCATAGTTATGCAGTTAAAAAGTTTATATAAACTTAAAACATGTGAAACTCTACTTATCACTGCTGGATACTTTAATCTACTTGCTGTGGCACTGTTCAGCATTCAAGTCCACCTGGACAGAAGAGATTTACATGATCAGCACCTTGAGTACAGGGCAGCACAGCTGCAGCTGCCCCGGGTTTGATTCCACTCTGTGGCTCTTAGCTGCATGTCACCCCCCCTCCACCCCACCCCTGTCCAATTCATCAGCTGTCCTTTCAAATAAAGGCACAAAAACACCAAAATAACATCTTAAGAAAAAAAAAATATAATAATATTATTGATGAGGGTGGTGGGAGACAGACATCTGTATTTGCTTTATAACCAGTGTACAGACTGGAACTGGATTCTGTCTAAACTGTGAGTTTATAGTATTTTTCTCATTTCATATTTCAGTCTGCTCAGTATTCTCAGTCTCAGTATGCTGAGGAATTCAAAGCAAAATGTGTCTGTTTACCAGAGAAGTTCGAGGCCAAGATTAATTAACAAAAAAAACGGTGAATGGACTACATTTGTATAGAGCTTTTCCTAACTATTTACCACTATAAACGCCATACTTCATGTCCACATTCATACACATTCATACACTACTGGCAGGGATGTCCATTCAAAGCACCAATCTACTCATCAGAAACACACACACACACACACACGCACTGTTGGAAGAGCCATCAGGAGCAATCTGACATGCTCTATCTCCACCCCAGAAAATCAAACTAAAAGCATCCTTGTTTAAATTTAAAATCTTCAGTTAGCTCGAACATGTGCACACACTAATTAACATCACTGGATAACAAGCTGATCTCGTGTCTCTTACTGTATCTCCACCTCGAAAGGCTTAATGAAGGGTGAGCCCCTCATGGTTTGTGTCTTCACAATGTGATCGTCCAGCAGCATCTGCACTTCATCCACAGATGACAGGATGGACGTGCCCGTCTCCCGATAGGCCAGGAGGCTAAACTCCATGTCACTCCACTCACTGGCCATTTTCTCCATGGCCTTCTCCAGGGAGTACTCCTTGCTGGCAGCCTCGCTGATCCCCTCAAAGCTACTCAGGTGCTGCTCCAGGTGCATGGATATGAAGTTAGACACACACACTCGCTCACCAGCTGGTCGTAGGGATAAGCCAGCCACCTCGGACATGGCGTCCCAGTGGCGGTCACGTAAGCCAGGGTTGCAAAGTACCTATGAAGACAGAGTAGCACAACAGTATGATGAAATGATGACACAGCAATTGAGTATGTTTGATATTTGACTGACATTAATAGATAGAAAAACATCTAATTTTTCTGTTAGGGTCTTACCTGCAACATAGGAATGTGCTCCTTGAAGTCTTCCACCTTGGTCTTCATAGTGGTGGCTATGCTCTGGGCTTTGGGTACATCACTGAAGCCTTTCTCCAGCTTGTACAGAGTGCGCCAGAAGTCACCAACATCACCTTCTACCTGTAAGGGAGGGCTTTTAGATTAGAAAGACGCTGGCAAAAGCTAGAGTAACTATAATTTAAAATAATATAATGATACAGACTGTGTATCATGACATTATTATTTTTAATACTACAGTAACACATTATCCTTTATATGTAAATCAATTTATTTGGTTATTTCACAGAAACTGGTACAAACATGGGATTGCTGGTATAATAGAGCAATTTGTTAATTCGATAACTTAAATAAAAAAAAAAAGTTGGTGTATCGCTTAACTTAAATGGATACACCAACTTTTTTTTTGTTTTATTTATTTATTTTTTTTGTTATTTGCCTCCTGAGTTCCAGACAAGAACATAGATCCCATTCTCTGGACTGTGTGTGCAGTAACAAGGAAGAGACGGGCAGAGCTCGCCCCAAGAAACAGCAGCAGAAGAAAAAGATGAAATACGTAAAGTACTACATAAAGTGCTAACCTGAGTGTAAAAATAACATAACATGGTAAATAAACAAGTCACAACAAGCACACAGGACTGTTTAGAGTTGTTGGAAA
>JAPQLA010000005.1:20633326-20713208 GCA_029822935.1 Naso vlamingii | reverse complement strand
TTATCTGATGACTTTAGGTGGAGGCAGGCTAGCACTTCCCATTGACTACCAGTATTTGAGCTAAGCTAATTAGCAATATCTCACTTTGTAAGAGAGGAATTTCCAGGTTCTGTTACCTTGTCAGGGTTCACACCAAAAAGCGGTCCATGCATCCACTGCTCATACCGGTCAAGGAAATCAGTGGCTGTCTCATAGAGACGCAGAAAAGGTGTGAGCTTGTCATGAATCTTCTTACGCCATGGATACTGAGAAACAGGCCAACCAAAGGCTTCCTCCTCCATATTGAAATCATTTATCTTTCCAAAGTGGCAGAAAGATTGAAGGAGAAGTAAGGATGGAAGGACAGAGCAAAGAAGAAAAAAAACAAGGTGATAGAGAGATAAGTAGATGAGTCAACATGTGGCTTAAGAAGACAAAACAAAAGCTCTCACAACTTGTGTCACTTAGTTATTTTACAGGCCAATACTGCCACCTAGAGGTTAGATATCTGATAGCACATTTTGTAAATCAATCCATTACAATGCAATGTCCCACAGTACAATGAATATAAATCCTCACGTACCTTTTCCATGGCTGACTCCAGTTTAGCATTCAGGGCCTGTGATTTCTTCAGATACTTGCTGAGATCCGTCAGCTCACCAAATGTAGTAAACTCCTCCACCTGTACGCTGTAGCTCTCCAGCTCTTCCTCAAAGTAATCACGGCACAACTAAGAAGCACATTCAGAAATACACTCTTTGTTTTCTAGCATCACTGGTTTTTCATTTTTATTTCACTTAAACTATTAGTTCTACAGTTCTGAAGCAAAACATCCAGATTTCAGTCAATAGATCAATAGATCAATAAGTTAACAGAGTAGAAACACAGACCTTAAGTCCACTCTGATAATGTTCTGTCTTTTCAGCAATGATCTGTCTGTGTTCCTCAAAGATGGATGGCATACGCTTCAGCCACTGGACGGTCTTTGTGTTGAGCTCCATGTCCAGTGGTGAGAGGCTGACGAAGTCCATCAGGAAACACAGCTGTGTGTTGGAGTTTGCCAGTCGTTGCTTCAACAGAGGCATCTCTTTGGTCTTCAATGTATTCATGAAGGACTGGATGGAGGTGAAATCACTTAAAAACGACAGTGTAATTCAAATGCAAAGTTTAACTACCGTCAGTGCCAAAGCCCAGTTCCTATCCTAAGTTTGTTGACAAGGTATGAAATAAATTCCAGGCTTTCAGCAGCAGAGTTTAAGTTAGCGTTAGCCTATGGGCCAGCACCACAGTTCCCATCTCTCATGACTGACTGAGTCTTTAATGTGTTATGGTATGCCTAAATAGCAATAAGTTGCATTAGCACAGAGCAATAAGCCGGTCTGTGTGACATGAATTTGGAGCAGTTACCTTGAGCTCCATCAGTCTGTGTGTGTCAGGTGGTGTGCTCAGTGCGGTCTCTGCAATCTTCTCAAATTCATCACAGAGCCTGTGAGATGACGAGTAATAATTCAGAGACATATATGAAAAGATTTCACAGATTTACAATGTTATTATGGTACAGCTTGGAGGTAAGAAGCACCACAGAAACGGAGGCGAATATAGCAGCTGACAGAGGTTCTCAAACTGCTGTCCATTGGGGCTGCAAGCAACGATTATTTTCACGATTGATTAATCAGACAGTTATTTTCACAATTAATTGATTAATCATTTACTCCATCAAATATCAGTGGGAAAAATGCTCTTCTTAATTTCCCTGAGCCCAATGCCATGTCTTCAAATTGCATCTTTTGTCCAAACGACAGCAAAAAAACCCACATAGACTCCTCATTTATTATCATGAATGGCACAAAAAAGCAGCAACTCCTCACATTTAAGAGGCTAAATTAGCATTCCTTTGCACTTTTTTGTTTGAAAATGACTGAAAGGATTAACTAATTCTCAAAATAGTTGATGATTAATTTTCAGTTGATTGACTGATCGATTATTCGATTAATTGTTGCAGCTCTACTATCCATCCCCTTTGACCTTTACAATCTATACAAGGTCCAGAGTGGCTGACTATGGTCTGACCTCTGAGCCTTCCTGATGAATATTTTGACTGTTTTACATAAACAGTCAAAATATTCAATTCAATTGCTGTTAATCACCGCCAACTTTTAAAAACACAAGTTACCTCGGCTGCATTTTTACTTTTTCACGTGAAGGTGGAGATGAAAAGTAAAAAAGCTGAACTGACTTCTTGTTGATTTCCTGATGGTCGAGTAACATCCGGTCCACCAGCCTCTGCTGAAGCTCCTGAGCTCGCCTCACAAGTGAGTGGATAAGTTTGTGGGACTGAACCTCGAACATACCAAGTCGCACCACCTGAAGCCAAAAGTACCAGTAACACATTCACATAACATTATTTCAGAGATGACTTTCAAATAAGCATAAACAGTCGTAGTCTAAGAAACATGAACATAACACCGTAACGCACTGTACATGAGATGTTCAGATTATTGAGGTTTTCAGCATTAATTACATAGTTTTCTGTGTGGAATAATAGCCGTCACTGAAATTAAAGAATAAAGAAAATCTTGACTTCATTGCTGTGACTCCATTTTTTCACATTTTAATAAAGTTTCACATCTTCTACTCTGACTCATTTTCAGTGTCATTAGATAACATCAACAGGTAGTTGTATGAAACATAAATGTAATATGTAACTTGTATTTCCGCCACATTGTCATTTTTGGAGGGTTCAAACTTCCAAGTACCTTGCATGATGTGTATTGGATCTGGTCGACGAGCTGCTGGTAGTGTATCACCTCTGCCATGATTTCCTGGAAGCAGTGCTGCTCACTGAGGAACTGCTCCACATCTGCCTCGGCCTGCTTCGACACCAGTGAGGCGTATTTGTCATACTCGTGGATGTACCCCCTTGGTCTGACACACTCAGCCCAGAACACCCTGCGCACCTCCTCTTGCTGGGCCTGAAGGATCTCTGGCAGGATGAGCGGCTTAAGGGTGCTTCCATACGGGGAGCCTGGCTGAGAAGACAAGCAGTGGGACATAAACACAAACAGAAAACAGATTCTTTCTTCGTGGAGGAGGCTGCAGTAGGTGGTGCTGTTAAACTGACTGACAGGTGTTTCCATTATTTTGTTCACCCCACTCATATCAATGATAGAGGGACAAATAACAAAAACAGCTCTCTGAATAATGCAATACAGTTCAACAGCAGCACAAACACAAGGCCTCCAAAATGATCACGATGTTGAATACTGAACATTTTGAAGGAAGGAGTTTTTACTAGACTGCATTACTTTCAGAGACATGTAGCTAACTGACTGGTGTGTATAAAATACACAACATATACACACACGCACACAACTTCCCCTTACCCAATCAGGGAACAATTTGGTCTCCACACGAGGTACCATACTGACAGAACTGAGCATGGAGTCGTAGACATGAAGGAGCGCCTCCTCGTACAATCTGAGGTCAGGCTCAAACTTGATTTCTCTGTCCTGCAGGATCAGATGCAGCACAAAGCCCGGGTGCTCGTACGCTCGCTCTGACTGCTGCACAACACAGAAGAAGAACACCTTACATGTACACCTGTTCATCTAAGTCAAAATCTAAACCTTTAATAAGATGTAATTTCCAACCAAGTTTCCTCCGCTCATAAAAATACACAAGTCTGAAGTTTTTAAGCTCTCTCCTACCGGGTCCTGGGAAATAAGTCGTGTATAGTCCCTCATTGAGTCTATAGCGAGGTTCTGCAGCTGGGAGCTCATCAGTGTGGCGGCACAGTTGAAGAAAGACAGCAGCTTCGGCATGTTGCTGCAATCAGGCACCCGCTTGTGCCTCCACCCTTTGTAGTAAATATTTTGCACTTCAGGAATCCAACTGGTGTAGAAGACAGAAAATTCCAGTCTGAGATTAAATGTATCATATGGATGTGTTCATCTGTCAATCAGCATTTAATATTAACCACAAATGTAAATATTGATGAGTCAAATCATGAAATAATAATACCGATTACCACTGGGGGAACGGGGGCAGAGGATACACCGGTAACGAGCAGTATTTTGGGGTTTAGAGGTGGAATGAGTGTTATGCACTGTGTTTGCAATAAAATAACCACGATTCATTCAGCAGGTTAGCGCTTCTGATCCACACTAATTTTATCTACGTTTCTAAAGAATGACACACTGGCCCTCCGAACTACTGACTGTGGTGTCAGACTGGCATGTAAACGCAGAGTTGGCATGGAGTTTATTAAAGGGCATCCAGGAATGAATAGATGAATATTTGCACGGGATGAATGCTATCTCAAGTTTTTTATTTTTATTTTTTGGAATTACATTAAAGGTGGTGTGTACATCTCTCGAATTCTGCTGGAACGTCGGTTGATATTTGAATCGAACGCCCCCAAAACAAACAAACCCCTCCCTTCGTATTTTCTCTGACACTCCACCCAGCCCCCCGTGCACCAAGAGGGGTCTGTCTGTGGACTGCAAGACAAGGGCGGAACGTGTACCAATGACATATAATGACGTATGGAGAGGCAGATCGTATACCAGGCTAGGAGTGGAACGTGCACCTGTCTAAATCACACAAAACCACGCGAGATGTCAAAAGAGGAAGTTGTTGTCCACCAAAAGTAAGCGGTATTTAAAAAAAAAAAAAAGGCAGATCATTTACAGACATTGGCAAGTGTCAGTATATTTTAATAAATATAAGCATATAAGTCACTCACACTACAGTTACACATGGTTGTATTACTACTGGAGTTAATTAGCGTTGTCCCAAAGTAAGCAATATTTAACCTAACCCTCGGCAAAAAGAACAAAGCTGGCTAGCCCGCTGCTGGTTGAACTGAGAAATGTCGGATAGTATAACATAATCATTTCAGAGCCATTATACAAGAAAGTATTCGTCAGTTTGTTACGCGATATGCAACTTATATCGTAACATATTTATTTCTTTTCTTAAAAAAAAACAACAAAAAATCGTATGCCTTTATTGATACGATCTTGCTAACGTTAACAATCTAGTTATGTTGTGTCATTAGTTTGTTTGAAATTGTAGTTCAACTTTACAATTAAGCACAGACCTACACACAGTCCCTTCAATCACAAAAGTGAAAGACTGCCACTCTTAGAGGGTGCACACCGGCTTGAGTAGAGAATTAAATCTGCATAACGCAACATCCGCTGAGTAGCAACAAATGACCACATTTCCCACTGGTAACGCATGTGTGCTACGTACAATAACAGAAGCGTTATTCATCATTTTATGTGAAACTTTCCCTGTTTGTGCATATAATACCTTAGGTTCCATGACATTTGTGGGGGTTTTTTTAAAGACTGCAACGACTACCACGGACGTGGAAAGAGAGGAGAGCTGCACGGTTTCTTTTCCAAAGACAGCTCTGAGGGATACTGCAGTATTGACTGTCTGTATGTGGCTGGAGACACTTTTGGGTGAATTTATGCAAATGAAAATCTTCTTGGTTCATTTATTTGTGTGGATACCTGAAAATGTACATTAAATACAAGCTGCACAGAAAAAAAACAAAAAACAAAGGGTTTGTAAAGGAACCTGGTAAAAATCACAATGAAACACTGTGTTCTGGCCAAAAACTCCCCTAAAACAGTTTTGTAGGAAATACTATATATGGGTTCATGTGGTCATTAAAAACAAGGGAAAGTCATGAAATTTAAAAAATGGCAACTGCCAGGTCTGTAAAAGTTTTGGAAAAAATAATTTAAGCCAGAAAGTTTTGGGAAGGTCAAGGATATGTATTTGAACTACCTGTGTATTAGACTGTATGAGGTCAACATAAGATGTTTAATTTTCTTTTTATCAATCATTCAGATTTTATCTGTACAGCACTTTGCATACAATAGAATGTGGCATGAAGTGCTTTACTTAAGCAAGAAATAAAAAGTACAACAACAAAATCCCCATCCCCTCCAAAAGAGAACAGATGATTTAATAAAAAACAGGAACAGACAAGTCGAGGAAACGCTATCATGGCAATGAGGAAACAGCAGAGGTATGATTGAAGTCATAAACTTAATTTTCTAATACAATAAAATTAGTTACACTGCAATTAATGATATTCAGGCCTAAATTTTACAATTAATTTTTTTTCTTTTTGCAATAAAATCCATCAGACAGTCAGACATAGTTCTATTACTTTTACACTGTTGTATGAGTGATTATAATTAGTAATATATATGAAATTCATTTCATTATATTTAACAATATTATTATATTAAATATTAAAAATAAATGTGAAGTATTATTGGAAAGAATGAGGGAAAAACAGCTTTGTTGACTTCATAACATAATTTGAAATGGTCAGTTTTAGTTATGTATTTTTTTTATTTAGATCTGTGTACATACTAATAAATGACAATAATATTTAATGATGACAGCAACAATAACAATAATATTCGTCACAATGACTTATTAAAAATGGATGGCAAACCAAAGCAAGCCAAGCTGGAATACCTCAGGGTCATACACCTTTAAGAAGACAGTGTAGTGGGCGGGGCTTGTAACAATGACATATGAGGGGGCGGAACTTGTATCAGTGACGTATGGGGAGGCGGAATGCGTACCGTCTTGCATACCACAGACAGATTCTATTGCGTGCACCGCCTTCCAAACACATGCATGCGCGTAACCAAGGCAACACGTTAGGTTACAAGTTAGGTTAGCAAAACAAATGTTAGCTAACGTGTTACATTACTCACGTGTCCAGCAGAAATACAGCTACCTCTACATCAGTCTCGAAGCCTTTCAATTCTCGTGAGTGTCTCCCCCTTTTAGCCGCTGTAGATCCTTGTCTTATTCCTCTTCTTATTCCTCCTCGACTCTTTCTTTCTCTCCGTGCCTTTTCTTTTGGGTTTGTCCGACATTTCTGCTGCTGCTTGCTTGCCTCGGTTCGGTTTCTTCTCACTCAGCCATGCACAGCTACATTCCCCCTCCCCCTCCCCCACCTGAGCCCATACACAAGGAGCCTAGGAAGGCACCCCTGCAGCTGATTGGCTGGTGTAGTGTATGTTGTAATGTTTTGAGTTTTGGTGGCACGGGGGGGCAATGCTGACTGTTTTTCCCCCGAAAATGGAGCAGGGACGGTGCAAAAACACACAGACCCAAGACCTTGCACACAGTGAGGAGACATGTACTGAATTTGACAAAAAGTGTTTTGGACAGCAGAACTCAAGAATTGCACACTCCACCTTTAATATGCAACTAGTGACCATTTTGTCCAAAGTGATGTACAATTTAAAAAAAATCTAAAGCTCTTCAGTACAGATAAGCAGTAAATTTGCAACCTAAATACAGGATTTATTAAAAGATTTTGGGTTTGTAGAAGAAAACATATTTGCTGATGTCATAGCTTCCAATTGTTCAAACCCAATTTCTTTTATACTGAGACTTTCAGTCTTTTACTGACGACAACCTAAAGGTGTCTCTGTCCATAACAACTTAAAGTCTTGAAACAAAGAAATATGATGTATAATTTTTGAAATACCCTTTGCTAAGATATAAAAAAAGTCTTGTTTTAAAAATGCTCCTGAGCTCTATTCAATGTAAATTCATTATATCGCTGCATTATATTGTCATAGATGAGGGACTTTTATTAAACTCAGCAGGTGAGGTGACAGACGGACTCACTTTTGGAGGAGGATTCCTCTGGCATTACCAACGTGTCTGCTGACAGTCTGCTGAAACACAGAGAGCTCCATGGACTCCTCTCTGCTGTGGAACTCCTCAACATCCACCAGACGCAGATCTCTGTAAAGAGGTCATCCACGACGGTAAGACGAAAGGCAAACTTGGATCTACTGCAGCGACTGAATGCTCAGGGTTGTGTGATGACCGATAATACAGCATTTTAGAAAAGTATGGACACATCTCAGATTATTAATCTGACACTGCTTTTTTTTGTTAAAACTTTATATTTCTAAAAAAAAAAACAATACAAATAGAAATGCTTACTTTATATTTTTTTCTTGTCCATTAAATTAAAACAGCAGCAACTGCTTAAATAGAAATAAAAATTGTGACTTTATCTTTATATCAATTCATTCAAATTTTTAAAAAGACAAATTATTGTCAGAGTCACTCATCATCGACCTTTTTTGTAACAACAAACGAACATTGGGTGGCGAGTTAACCACAGTGAATTTCACCGCGTACTTACTGATAAGAGACATGCCAGAGATTCAGCACCTGCAGCATCGTCGGGTTGATGGAGTGAAGTTTCTCTCTCATCCTTTTTCTCGCACTGACAAAATCTTTGCTCCACGGTTTTGGCAACAACTCCAACCTGAGAGTGAAAAACAAGAGAGAAGACAAGACTTTCTTTCCTCTGGTCAAATACATGATTCATAATTTTAAAGAAATCCACTCGCTGTTTTTAAAATTCAGGTTTTCAAGCACAAAGATAGAGAATGTCTGCGTGCTGTGGTCATGAGAGCCGTGCTGGTATCAGGCACCGAACACATCTCACAAGATAAATGTCCTGCTGACTTACTCGAGTCTGTGAGGAGGCAGATCGTTCACTTCATCATTTTCCTGTGAGGATCTGAATGTATACTTCACTGAAATCACAAGCAAAATACATTGAAACAAACACTATGACGCTATCACAGTGTTCTGCATTTCAATAGTCATTTCAAGAAGCATTTTGCAATTTTGTAAATTTAGATGATTTCCATCCTGATCACGGTGTGTGGATTTTTTAAAGCCCAGCGCATTTATGTTTCATGTTTGCATCTGTGAGACACCAGTAACTAAAAAAGTAATCAAGTAAATACCGATTGCTTTGTTGACACTTAGCAAGTAGTCCTCCTTAATCTCATCAACCAGCAGCTTCAGTGGAGCGCTCAGATGCCTCAGGTGGCCGGGGATCCTTTCATGAATGCTCTCCAGCCAAGAGTCCTCCAGAGGAGCAACACTCTTCAAGTTGATTCCTCTCTTGATGTAGTAGTCATATTTCTGATGGGTCAGAATATTATGCACAGTTTTCAGTAGTGGTGGGGGAAAAAAATGATCTGTGCTGTGAATATATTTATGGTGGAGCAGACGGCGACAACGCAACATCATATCTGTTTCTAGAAAAAGAGGCAAAAGCAAAAAACGGAACACAATCCCAGACCAGTGGAGATAACACCTGCACCCTTCCATTGAAAATCCAAAGTATGGACACACTCCAGGTTTAACACACCTCCATGGAGGGCAGAGCTAGATATGACCAAAGCTGTGAGCAATAATAATTAAAATGGCAATAGAATCGAATCGGGACAGCGGCGCATCATCACAGCCCTTTCGGTCACAAGAAGGACATTTTCAACAAACGGAAGTTGTATTTTTCGGTGACAGTGTTAATCCCTAGATGACGGAATCAAGGCTTCAGTTTCTATTATTCAGTGAGTAAATAATCCTTTTCTCACTGTTTATGCTGCCCTCGTTTTCCATGTTGTGTAAATGTGAGCTAAAGCTGCAGAGGGTTTTTTTTTGAGTGCTCACTGATTTATGTGTCCACTGACCACTGCAGGGTAAACGCTTTAATTACAAAGCATAGCACATATTACCTTAAAGTGTAACTAAACCCTCAGAGTTCTGGCTGAAGTGCCTCATTCCTAAAATTGAAAAAAATGCATCCAGAATCCTCTGGTTGCCTGGCAACTGGTCTCAGACCTGAAGATAGCACTTGTGACATAACATTTCACCTTATCAACCAATTAAAATGCATCAAAAAATTGCCTTGCAATAGCAGTGTTTCAACCAGTAGATGGCAGACACTGCACACATTTGTAACAGAATATAGAAAAGTCAGTTAATTTTCTACTGAAATGTCAAGATTAAGACCTGAGTCAATCAAAAACACTACTAAATTCTTTGCCTCGATTTTCAGCCGAAAAAATGTGTTCAGGGGTTTAGTTACTCTTTAAGAGGCAAGACTTTCAAAACTGTCAAAGATTTTTTTTTTTCTGTAAAGAAACAAAACTGCAGTCAGTGTTGCAGAGGAAACCTTCCTCGCATCTGCAAACACTGAGTCCCACAAACCACGGATCAAAAGTCTATAACATCAAATGACCTGAAATGTCTGTGACAGAGAATGGTGAACACTGTGTGTGTGTGTGTGTGTGTGTGTGTTCACAGTTACATGGTTATCCTTTATGAATTTGTCAGAGCCCTGTGGTGAAGAGTTGCCATCGTCCTCCTCTTGTTGACTGAAAAGGGAGGAAAAAAGACACAACCAAAGTCATTTAGTTTATATCCTCAGTGTTTTCTGTGGTGAGCTCTGTTGCCCCGGAAAGCCCCAGAAATTTTAACCCTCTATGGTACAATGTTGTTTCTAAGCAACACACCTATTTTTGACCTTTTATTCTCACACAATACATCCGAGTTATGATGTAATACCTTAAAATAAGAGGCAGTACTCTAAGGAACAACAGAAGTGTTTTAATTTGTCAAATGACTCTCTGGAAGCTGAATCACTTTTTTATTGCAGACTTTCTCACACAGATCAGCTCAGCCATTTCTCTCCACATAAATGGTCAAAAACGTCTTTTCCTGGTCCTTTTAAATCTGAAAAAAAGTGATTTATCATGATAGATGAGTAAAGCTCGATTTTGTTAAATTGCAAATGTTGCCTTGAGGTGACGCTGTACCATTCTGGATTCACCATGACACCAGGACATTTTGGTATTGTGTATTTACATATAAATCTATGATTGCTGACCACTTATTGATTTGTTTCATATTGTTCTATTCATTGTACTTTGGGCAGAACTGAAAATAAGGAATTACAGTTAATGATGAGTGAGCCAAAGACGGCAGCAAATTAACAAATAATGCATCAAATGTCAGGAAAGAAACAGCTGACTGAAAGATGCATGGAACTGAAAACAAGCATTCAGATGCAAAAACAATGAAGAATTAATAAAATGTGACAGAACTTTTATGTTTTACCATAGATTCTGAGTTTAGTTTGTTATATTGTAAAGTTTGATGAAATATGCTTTGACTCTTCAATGCATTCATTTCAATGCGTTGTTCCACATCTTGTGGGCAACATTCAGACATGAAGTCTGATGGAGAAAGTTATTTTTCTGTTTTTATATTTCAAATGGCATGCATTACAACCTGTTGAGGCTATAGAGTATTTTCAATATCTTTTTCAAAAAACGATGTTCAAATTTTAAATAATATCTCTCTTTTTCCATTCTTTACCATTATGGTATGGTGTTGCCTCAAGACAACAGCATACCATAAGACTGTGTTTATTTGGTCTTAAAAAAAACAACAACAAACAAACAAAAACTTTTTTCCAACAAGGGTCATGTTGTGTACCATAGAGGGTTGACCAAAGTTCAGTGTCTGATCTCATCAAAGTGGTGGAGTATTTTTTTTGTCCAAACGAGAGAGAGGACACAGTGAAGGACGAGATGAATAAATTCAGGAACTGAAATCAGAGCCCGACCGATGCAGGATTTTTGAAGCCGATGCCGATTCCAATATTGTGAGTAAGAAAATTCTGATATCTGACATATATATCGGCTGATACGAAACACACATAATATCCGCTGAATGTGGTTATCAAGCACTAGTGACAAAGGCATGTAATGGAGGCAGGACATCTCACATCTTGACAAACTTTGCCCCAAACTTCAGTGCACTGAACAGTAACATGTCACTTATTAGTTATTAAATAAGGAGCTGCAAATTACATAATGACACCAACTTCGATCAGAAGGCCAAGCATTTTGTCCAGCCTTTAAAACCGTTTTAATATTGGTGCATACTGGTGAACCACATGCAGATAACGATATATCTGCAACGGCCCAGTATCGGCAGAGCGATATATCGGTCAGGCCCTGACTGAAAAGTACCATCCCAAGTAGGGAAAACAGTGCGACTTACCACAGAATTTTGACCAGCGTTTCCCGTAGATTCTTTTGCTTTGTAATGAGTGACGATGGTGTCCGGCTGTGTTGTGTGGAGGTCTCGGGGACGCGCACTGCCTCTGTGCTCTGGAGCAGGCTGTGACTGTTACCTGGACTCCCGTCTGACCCTTCAGTCAGCCCGCCACCTACAGCACACACATGGAAACTGCTCAAACAGCATAAACTTCACACTCACACTCAGCGGTATCTAAGAATATGTGACGGTAACTGATGTCTGAGTTGAGGCATAAAATAATTGAACCCACCGCGCACGGCTGGAGGTTTCTCCACGGGGGGGCGATGCAGCGAAAATGAAGGTTTCGTTTCCATCCACGGCCGCTGGCTCCGGATCTGATCGATGACGTTCCGTTTGGTTTTAGGTTCAGAGGGAGATTAATGTGAGAGATGTTTGGAACAGAAAGCATGAGAGCCTAACAACTTGCAAAAGGGCAAAGTAACGTTAACGTTCAACTTAATGGGCAACTGCAAGGCACTGACGTCTATTTTTGAGTCAAAGTTTTTTCTTTTTTCGTCAGGTTTCCACACACGACTGTGAAAACGTCAGCTCGCTGTCAGCCACTTAACGCTAACGTTAGCTAGAAGCTGTAACGTCACAGACGTCTTCGTTACTTTTGGTCTCTTCTAAATGTAACGTTCTCTTACCTGTGGATCATGTGGTTGTATGATTGTCCGACTGTCAGAAACATTTGTTCTCTTCTTCTCTGAACTCATTTCATAACAAAGTTACTGCACGCTAACGCCACAGTTCACGCTAGGTCTCTAACTAAAGTTATGCTGTTGCGTTGCTAGGGCCGTTGCTAAGGAAGCAACGGTAAACTCGCGTGAACCCTTGGCACCGCGACAGCCTGCTCCTCATTCACTCTGTATGATATTTTTCAAACAAAATCACGTTTTCATTTGTTGAACCCAATTTCAGTGAAAAATCGACGTTTGCTCACACACGTTTATTTTCCATGAAAATGTTAGCAGGAGAGAAAAGTGACACTTTAAAAAAACAGATCTGGACTCCTCTTACAAACTCCGCAGCTGCTGGATAATGTAAATGTTTAACAGATTAACAACTCACTGTTAATCACGACCAAATTCTTTTCTTTTGGCCCTTTTTTTCCCCCAATTTCAACAGTCAACAAACTTTGAAGTGTACATGACACCCATAAGCCCCTCCCATTCTACATTTACAGTCAGCCTAAACAAAACTTTACACAATTTAAAATGATCTTCCAGTGAAATTCTACATAAATGCAGCAAGTTTAATAATGAATCAGGTATGGGCTGTATATAAACTCATCAGTTTGTATAAAATGTTTTTTCTTAAACACAGATTTAAGCCACCAGTAATACTTTAAAATACGAACTCCTGACTCCATCAGGATCATGTTGACCTAAAGGTATCCTGGAGTAAAGTGCTTTACATCATGTGCTTCAGTAACATGTTCAAGGCATCTTTGTTCAAACAATTCTATCCTCTGTGCTTTGCTTGGATACAGTTTGTGTACGTCCTCAGCATGCAAAGACTCTCCTTGGTTGCTACAGGGGAAAAAAAAAAACAAAAAAAACTTGGCGCCTATTTTATTTCCCGACACAAGAACTTTCAATAGAACCATTTACATGAAAATACAACAGGATAACTTTGGATCAGATCTACTTAAAAACCAAATCTCTTAAAAAATATCCAAAATACCATCACTTTGTCTCGCAGAAGAAAAAAGCAAACAAACATTTTCTGATGGACTACATTCGTTTTGTCTATGATAGAGAACTGTTAAGCAAAAGCATCATGATTCAGTTTCATCTGGTTCTTGCTTGTAAACTCAAAAAAAGTATAAATTGTTTTTCAAAATGATCCACAGCTTATTTAACGGTATTTGAGACTGATGCATGTGTAAGTCTTGTTGGCAGCTCTTTGCTCAGGGAAACGATAGTTCGTACAGAGGCAGGATATTTTATTCTGTTTTGTAAAATCATGGGCGATATTTGGGAGCAGGACAAGAAACACTTCAACATTTTATTCCAAGTAAGACCTTCACCTTCAGCAGGCGTTGTTCTATAACATAAGTGTGTGTGCCGCAGATCCAAACAGTCACTCGGACTGTGTCAGTGCGTCTTTCGTAAAACTCAGCTCTGGTCTGTGTTGAACAGGCCAGCGTTCAGCCTTGCAGTGGCTGACGAGCTGCTCTTTGAGCTGCAAACTGAAGTTTTACGGCTCTGCCTGCTAGCTGGACTTCTTCAGCCCGGGCAGTGTGAGCTCAAACCTGCAGGGGAGAGAGAAATGTAATAATGGAATTATACCTGAACTAAAAAAGCCTTTTGTGACCCTCCAAACTACAATAACCAACACTTCCAAATATCAGTCACAAACTACTCATTAAGGCCTTACTTACATATCTATTTTTATTTCTCATCTAGTTAGTTTTCCTCCATCAATGTATTGATGATAGTGGTAATAATTGTAAAAATTATTATTAATAGTAGTACACTTCACATGTCATTATTATTACGCATCTACCCTTATTATAAGAAACTGGTGATAATGATTAAAATTTGAGAAAATGCAAAATGTCCACATCTTTACTATTATTGTAAATTATTAGACCTTATTGTTTATTTATCCGTGGTTTACTTTTGTTTATTTTTACCTTCTGTCCTTGTGTGCCTTGCCCTTGTCTCAAAACAGTCGTGTGTAAAGTTGCTATGCATCATTTTACTTTTGCACCAATAAAAATAAATAATTATACTTGAGGGGAAAAGCCTTTTGTTTCCCTTCACAAATCTGTATACATTATTACTATCAACCACTAAAGTTATTCCAGCAGAACTCAAGTGAAACAGTAGTCCTCAGCTTTTTTGGATGTTTGTTGTAAACAACATTTACCGTTTTGGTAAACAAGCTTCTTTACTCTCTTGCCTTAAAATCAGTCAAGAGGATCAACGTCTGTCTGCTCAATAAGAAACCAGACCAAACTCATCAGAACTGAACACAAAAGACATTTCCTGCAGTTTCTGTGTCACACAATTCACAAAAAAGCCGAGAAGTGAGTCTGTTACCATTGTGTGATGCCTTTGGACAGATCCGTCTGTGAAAAATCAATCAACACCTGTGAACGAAGCAGAACTTGAAAATTCAGCCAATTAACCACATTGTGGTTTTAAGAAAATGTGTATGAAAAAAAATACATTTACCACACTGAACTAAGAAATAGAAAATTAGCGACAGCCTTTAAATCTCTCTGGCCAAATGAAAAGATGAGTAGGATTACCCACCATGCCGATGTCCTTTCTCTCCCGCGTGTAAAACATCTTGTTATTTTTCACTGACACGTCCAACTTCCTGGTTTGTGCTTCCTCGAGTGACACATCAAATTCAAACCTGTGTAGAAAAAGAGTTGGAAGAAAGAAACACATTTTTAAGACGGCCTCAACCTCTGTGCCTGAGCAACAATGAAGTGTGAAAATACAAATTTTGGTTTTTTTTCTGTACACTGAGGTGTGATAGTGTGATAAATGCTGTAAACTTACTTGTCATTAAAGATCGGATTGACTGTTCTCTTCTTGACGTGTGTCCTCTTGCGGTGTCTCCAGGTTTGGTCAGGGAGCAAATACAAGCGGACATACGAGTCAGTGCCGTTCTCCGAGCAGGGAAACAGGTTCCTGAAGGCAACAGATACACACAACGCCTCATCACAGCTTTTTATCCTCATAGTTTTTTATAGAAAACTCATGAAAATGAAAAAGAAGATCATTTAAATGTTCAATTACGACAATTTTGTTCTGCTGGACTTAGCAGGGGTGGAATTAACAACATACAAAAACTTTTCCTCTCTACATTTGAACAAAAATATGTGAACTTTCTCCTCGTTTCATTTTCCAAACGGGATCGTTACTTCAGTTTGAATGTTTTTGTCTTTCTGGCTGAGCTCACGATGCTTCACCAACACAACATGTCTCTGTTTGACATCCTGGGAATGAGACTCAACAATCAGCTCATTTTCTGGTGCGTTCAGGAACAGCTCGGACAAATCCGACTGACTCTACCTTTAAGTTGAACAGTCTTTGCATTATATTAATATGACGTGAGCTGCAGTTAGCTTTGCACAGAAATGTCCTTCAGAGGGAAACTTTTGACTTTGATACTCCGAGTACATTTCACAACCTGTACTTTAGTACTCTGAGTGGGGTAAAAAACTTGAGTCAGTACTTCTACTTTTATCAGAGTCTTTTTTTACACAAGTATCTGCAAGTATCTGTACTTCTGCTTAAGAAAAGAATGTGTGTACTTTTACCACCTTTGGGATTTAGTCACATCATTCATTCCAAGGAAAAACTCTTACAGGGATAAAAAAAAGAACTTAAAAACCTCAACATTAATATGTGGTGACAACACTTGACAGTGTCATCTAGAAGCAAAAGTCAACTATTTGTTCAGTATTTCAACAAAAGGCCTGTTTAAGTGTTTTTTTTAATATTATGAATTTCTGTTTTCTGAGATGTAGAATGTGCTCAGAGCTGCGCACATGAGCAAATGGATATATTCCTGGTCAGTGTTCGTCCTACTGGGAATCACTAATGCAGCTGGATTTTTCTCACGAACCTGCAGGCGTCAACCAGGACGATGAGTTTCTGCCTCAGGGTGGCGTAGCGAACAGTCAGGTGGATCTCCCCCAATGAACCCTGATGGTTCCTGATGGCTCTACAGTGAAAAAACATTTCTTAATGTCACTTTTATTACTCAGTTCTTGCTTAAGTCCATATCCTTTCTTTCATGGCATCAGGTCAGAAGTAAGTTCAAAAACTTTGGACTCACTCTGGATACGCGGCTCCCTCTGACAGGTCGAACCGTGACGAAGCAATGGAGTTCTCTGACAGCAGGCTGTGGGAATCAAACCGACGCATGTTTGACGCTGAAGGAGACGACTGACAGGTTTCAGAGGCCAGAAAGGAGCCACGACGGTGAGCTGAATAGTCTTCATGAAAGCCATTTTGGGAATCAGCTGGCTTGTTTGGAGATGAGGACAAGACCGCTGGAACGCTGGTGGAGGACACCGCGCCGGAGGGAGTGGATTGAGGGGCGGGGCTTCCTTGGCTGGTCTGTGCTCCTTGTTGTTTGGCTTGTGGAGGAGGTTCGAGAATAATCTTGGGTGGAGGCTTTTCTACAGTAAGAATCTATTGTAGGATTGAGCACATAGCAAACATCAGTCACACAGTGTAAAAGCATCTTACAAGCTCTCTTATCTCAGCTGAATAGTTCTAACTTATTTTAACTGGAGACAGATTGCAGCAAAAATGAATTTTGCTTAAGATGAAAGAGATTTTTAGCTTTTTTTTTAGCTTTCTGAATGTTCTTTCAGTGTATGAGACTCCATCTTTGTAGCTCCCACGTGGTGTGATTGATCACTGTGCTACACTGCCCACCGTGTGAACCCACCCTGAGAGTGGCTTTCAGCTTGATGTGGCTGTTCGCTCCGGACGCCTCCAGTGGAAAGCGCTGGTCCAAAGCCATGTCCGTCGTGTTGATGAGGCGACTCAGGGGCAGCTTGAGAAGGCCGAGCTGAGTCTTCTTCTCGTGCTCTTTGACCTGGACCAAGGACAACACCAAATCAAAGTACTTTAAGCAGGACATGGAAAACGTCTTACACCTCTTGAGGAGATTTAAATTACTGAAAGAATTCTAGATTTAATTTAAGTAAACGTTAACTTCCTGTTGCTGCTAAACCCTAAGTAGTCACAATTTGTAGAAATTAAGTCGTAGTTCGATGTCTAAAATTATTCTACAAAAACTTTAAGTCCCCTCAATAGTCTGCCGTCATACTCGACTTGCCTTGGGTGCAGTGTGGAGTGTTTAACCAGAGTTTGGTAGTGGCTACTGAGAAATGCATTGACCTGCGCTAGCATTAGCAAAGTCACCGCTTTCACAGGTTTTGTGGTTTGCCAGTTCTCACAGTTGGAAAGAAGGTTGCCTTTTGGAAAGATGACACTCTAGAAACCTGTTTCAAAAGTTTGCATTTCAGAGGCACCAGCACACCCTTGCTTTGTGAAAGATAAGCCAAACCGAAACAAAATGTTTGATGCTGAACTTGCACCGTGTAAACTGCCTGTGTCTGTGAATCCATTTGGAAGTTCTGAGCCTTTTTGTTACAGGCCACTCCCATTGCCATGTCCCCTTTTAGCCTTTTGGCATGAATACAAAAACACACCTTCTCACACATGCACATAAACCTCCATGCCAATTTCAGTCTCCAAGGGTGAAAACTGTGGCTGCCAAAGAGCGGGGAATTTTTGTGGACTGACAGAGCGGTCTGTAGAGCTGCTGGTCGCAGCTAAAAATGAGGGAATACATTAAAAGAAATTCACTTCAACTTATATTGATAGGATCTTAAACCATTGAACCAACAGCTGCGTCACTTCTCCTGAGAAAAATGTGTGATGGTTACAGTTATTAACTGACAAACCTGAACAATGAGTTGCTGTGCTGTGATATCATGCACAAAGAAGGTGAAGCCCTCCTCCCACACCGGGTCTTTGGAAGCATACACGACCTACAGAAGGAGAAGACATGTCACTGCAGAAAGCTGCACAGCTGTTATGTTGTGTTGGGTGTTTGCAGCATTTTTACACCAAAGCCATGTCAGTTTAAACTTTAAGTTGGACAGTTAAAAGACTGCTTTTGCACAGTGCAAAAATATAACAAAACTAGTGGAGTTGCTCTAAAACCTTAGAAAAATCTTTGATACTTCCTGAAAGGCGAGTACCTGAGTACTGGATAGTATCAAATCTGTTCTTGGTATCGACCACAAAAAGCCACAAAGTTTTAGGTATTAGAATCAGTATGAGGAAGAAAAAATTCTATTAGTTATATCTCTGAAAACAAGTATAAATATTAACCAACAGACATGACGACCCTGTACCTTGCTTTTCTGAACGTCTTTATCAATGGAGAATTCCACAAAGGAGTTTGGGCAGGCACTTCTCTTTTTGAGCTGAAAACAAAGCAGATCAGTGAGGCACTAACATCCTGTACCATCGTAATATAATGGCAACATGTTTTCACACACTGTGTTTCAAACAGACCGACACATAAACCTTCCTAACAGTGAGGGATATTAGTTAACAACTGTTATCTGCAGTAAATTTGGAACTAATTGATACCTGAATATTCGATGCTTTCAGTTTGTTTCCCATATAATACTGATTTGTCACTTTTTTAACATTATGCCTTGATTTCTTACAGGAGGCCTCTAGCAACCAGCTAATGTTTGGAGTTTGTTGACATGCAACCTGTTTCCTTTCAGACTGGGTTGGTTTTGCTTTCTGCTGCCTACAGACGACAGACACACCCCACCATCCAGGACACACAAAAGAGATGTTTACGGTGGTAAAATACAGAGAAGAAAAATTTTATTATTACAAGAGAAGAATACGAATGCTACTGGAGCGAGCATGAGCATGTCTGACCTTTGTTTTTAAAAACAAAGAAAAACACTCAGAGACAGAAAGTTTGATGCAGATGACCCCTTCCTAAATTTGATTAGATGGCTTTGATTGCCTAAAATTACAATGCTTAACTTAGAATTTTTAGAACCGCATCATAAAAGTTTTCCAATTAGAATGTTTTTCTAACATTTTTCCTTTTTTTGCTGACATAATGTAGCTCTAGAACAACTTGACAAGCTTCAGTGGCTTTCAGTGTCTTTTCCACTTCATTCGTCACTTTGTGAGTGTATTTTCACACAACGACCAGCAGAGGGCATTCAGAGACAACAGCTGTGACCAGCAGTTCAGGTTTGGAGACTCTGTAGTGGGATAGATTGAACACGTTTGGGTCAAAAAGTCTCCTTTAATAATCCTCACATTTTGATTAGAACCCTCTTAATCATCATATGGGCGGGGCTTTATCACATGGGTCAACGTTCAGGTGGGTAAAATGTTTGTCACAGAAACTGTAAAGTGATTTGTGACATCAATGGCATTTATTGATTTGCTAAGAATGATAATGATTGTTTGTTTGTTTGTTTGTTGAAAACAGTTCAGTTTTTGAATCAACACTTCCTTGCCTGTTGTTTCTTCATGTTGCATAACTGACTGCAAACGAGCCTCTTTTAAAGGAAGACGTCTAACACACCCACATAACATGACAGGCATGCACCTGACAAACAGGAAATACCAGCTACACACTTTGTTGCTTTAGTCTGAGACACAAACACAGAACTTCTGATCTGAGAAGGCTCTCTTCAAACATCAAGATATGAAAGAAGTGAAAGAGACACTGCTATACTGTTATACTGCAAAGCATTCACCCTCCTTCACAAGGGCACATGCTGATGGTGATTATTCACAAAAAATTAATCAAACAACAAACCAACAGTGACACAGTGAAAATGGGGTCTGGGGTCCCTCACGCCAGCTCAGCTCCTTCTTATAAAACTACTGTGAAGGGACAACAGCTGTCTTAACCAAACAAGCAGTCTTATGTGTCGATACTGTCAGCTTAAGAAGCTCTCTTCGTCTTACCCGAGCTTCCTTTGAGTGCCTCCCGTGTTTGTGATGCTCGGTGATCTCACTGAGGTCATTCTGGAGACAAACACAAGAGCACGTGTCAGCACGTGTGTATTTCCATGATGCCTTATCTGCTCCCAGCAGCTAGAGTCCCTGTTAGCAGCCACTCACCGGTAGGTTTGATGCATTGTCCAGATAAACTGCAAGCATAGCACAAGCAAGGCCGTCTGCAGACTGAAAGACAGTGATGACAGAGAGCAATTTATCATTTACACAACTGCTGGTTCACCTTATGTGACAGAGGGGCAACTTATACTGAAGACATACAGCCCGAGGCTAGGAGAATAACGAGAAGAGGAACAATGAAAGTAACTATTAATGAAAACAGAGAAATGAAAGCAGCAGTGAGGTCACCGCAGTCGGCAGGCTCAGGTCAGTCTGGAGAGATAACCACTGGAGCTTGAGGTGAACTTCTCCGTTCTGGACTCCTTCCAGAGGAAACCACTGCAACAGCAACACAGGTTTTATTTTCAGCTTGATTTTCCATTGTTTAAATCAAAGACAGCACTGTCCAGCTGCAGAGAAATAAAATGTTACAAGGAAAAAGTTTCTTTATTCAGCATATCCACAAAGTTAAATAACAACTCACCTGATCCAATTCTTTCTCCCTCTTCACTTCTCCCAAATCAAGGAGATACCTGCAGTGACAAAGATGGAGAGAAAAAAATCTCATAGCACTACTAAAACTAACATACTTTGATCATTAAAGTGATGTTACCAATTCTTTGACATAGGGCCTCACCAACACTCCACAGTGCACCCAAACCACGTTGAATATTATGTCTACTGAGGTGAATTGGAGTGTTTGTAGAACAATTTCAGAAGTCAAACTACGGCTGAATTTCTTTCATTTGTGGTTCTGGTTAGCGTTTATAGCAAAAGGACGCTGCCGAACTTTTAACTTCTAAAAAAAAAAAGAAAAACTCTTAACTTCCTGTTGCTACTTATCCACAAATTAAAGAAAGCCAAAGTTTGATTTCTAAAATTGTTCTACGAACACTCGAATTCCCCTCAATAGACTGTCGTCATACTCAACCTGCTTTGGCTGCACTGTGGAGCGTTTAATCAGAGTTTGGTAGAGAAAGCTACTGGGTCCCTTGACTTGTGCTAGCATTAGCATTAGCATTAGCAAAGAAAAAATGACCTGTCCAAACTCCCCACCGCATCAAATGAGCTGAAAATCGTCTCTATCAATGGGAATAGGACTGGAGTCCAAAATGTGGCCCTATTTCAAAAATTCGGGAAAACCTTTTTAATACCAATCCACATCACCACTCCGCTATTTCTAAAAACAAGCTACTTCACCCTTTACTTTCATATTAATAAATAACCATATTTAAGACTGAGGAACCACACGAGGACACAAGGACACTGTATAGCATATTGTACTTATACTGTACATTAGAAATAACATAAAGACACTGGTGTCAATGATGTGGATTGGGCTATAAAAGCCTTTGTGTTCTGTTGTGTGATGCCGTCATGGAAAGCAAGAAAAAAGTGTTAAGCCCACTTGTTTGTAACGTCATAAAAAGGTTTCTCACTTTCCGATGAAGTCATCTTTATCTGTATCCTCATCAAACAGCTCCACCTCCAGCTCTTGTCCGGGCGCTTCATGGATGACAAACTGCACACAGACAAAGAGAAGAGCTAGATGTAATCAGACTTCCCTCAGACGGTAAAATCAATGACGATTTTCTGAAGTATTCAGAGAGAGATGATACGGAAGCCCTGAGCTGTCATGGATTCTTATATTTCATTTTCTCCATTTTCTCGAGATCGCTTGTTAATTATCTTGTTATCTCAAGACAACAAAAGGTCCTTTTCTCAAGATAACGAGATAAATATAGTAACTTTTTACAATTAATTCATTCATTCATTCATTCATTTATTTATTTTCATTTGATCAACTTCTCGCTAAACCCGGGCTTCCCGGGTTTAGCGGCTTCTTCCGTAATTAAACGTGTGTATCAAGGATGGGGTTTGGTCACACTGGCCTAACAAACATCACGAATAAACATTATAATAAACATAAACAAACACCTTGAATAAAGATGCTGGAGCTAGCTGTGAGCATTGTGGAATACAAGAAACAGTGCAGCATGTATTTAACATTGTCCAAGGAATGAACAATAGGGACAGACACGTAGACACTCAAACCAGATGATCTCAGCAGAAGAGAATCGTCGCATGCTGACTGGTTGATGCCCTGAACACGAACGTAGCTGATTGTAACGAAGCCTGTTTCCCTGTTCGCTTTGTGCCTCAGCATGACATGTCACGTTTGACTACTTAAAAAGCAGAGGGTTAGCATCACTGATTAGAGAAGCTGATAAATCTAAATTAGCCTAAATAAATAAATAAATTTAAAAAAACTTCGTAAATTATCTTGAGAAAACACGGGAAAACAAGCTTTGTTATCCCTAGTGATGAGATAATTTAACTCATGATCTCAAGAAAACAGAAAATAAAATGTAAGAATCAACTTAGGTCTTCATTTCACCTGAAAGTATCATTATAACTGCAAAAACCCAAACAGCTTGCAACCTCAGCTTTCAAATCATGAGCTGCTGACAGTGATTTGAGTCACTATTTATATCTGTGATATAAAGTGTTTGTCTTTAAGCTTTGGCTTTCACAAACTGGGTTGGAGTTTTAGCGGTTTGTAGGTTTTGCAGACAGAATACAGGCAGAAATCATGGTAAGAAAAACAGCTCTGTTCAGGCTAACTATAGAGTATTTTTAAATTTACCCAGAGGTTTAAAAGGCCCCATACAGAACAGAGTAATGACATAATTAGAACCAAAGCATTAAAATGACCAATTATGCTAATGACGTTAGTATTCAAATGTTGACTGCCATGTGTTACAGTTACTCCACCTCATACACTTCATTCCACCGAGGATGCAAATTCTCTTTGATGGTCTTGCTTTTGAAATGTCGGTTGCCGACTCTCAGCGTTGCGTAGGGGTCTGATTTGCCTTTTACTAAACCCATCATGTATGTGTCTTTGGCCACCAGGTCTCTGGCCTCCAGCAAGCGGACCCTCACCACACCCTGAGCAGAAGACAAGGAACAGACAAGGAGAGTCAAACTAACAAGACTGTCTAACTTTCAAGAAAAAGATCAAATTTTCACCTACATATTCAAAACTCTAATCGTCAAAATGACTCAAACGAATCCAAAAGGTTTTTTTAGTTTGTTCAGGGACTTAAGTCCAAAACCTGTACTGTTGATTTACATGATTTCAAAGTGTGAGTGATGGTAAATATTACATACACGAGGTAGCGGGAACCTCATCTGGTCCACTTTGACCTGATCAATGAGCGGCACACACATGCGGTTGGGCAACACCATGAGCGAGGCGATGATGTCCATGATGGTGTCCTCAGACAACGAACTGAAGACAAAACACTTTTAGAACATGACAACTACACAACCGAATGTCTGAGTGACTGTGAAGACTCTGTTTAGGTCAACAAGAAAGGACTGTACAGTAAGAGTCAAGGTGTTTTCTGTGGAATCTAACCTGAAGGCGGGACTGTCCAAGAGGTTGGTCATACCAGTCCAGTTGATTTGTAGGGTCTGGAAAAAAAATATTCAAGATTTACAGAGTAACTAAAGCCCTAAACCACTTCTTCCAGCTAAAAACCGAGGCTAAGAAGTATTTAGCGACTGCCCTCTGCTGGTTGAAACCCAGCAAAGGAATCTTCTAAGTGGTTGATCAGGTAAAATGTGACATATCTGGTGTTCACTTTCATCACCAACCAAGCCCTGCACCCCGCCCCCTCTAAAAAAACAAAAACAATTGCTCACAATTTGGAGGACTGTGGTGAGACGAGACACGCCCAGTCACTCTAACATTGTTCTTTCCCACACATCACCTAGGAAACAGTACACGCACGACTGAGTGAGGAGGCGCGGGAGCAAATAATGTTAATGCTACAACAGCAACCCAACGATGAAGATGGACGGATTTTTGAAGAGAGGCTGCAGTGAAGGAGATCGCAGGTACGAACCGTTCTCTCACAGTAAGTGTCGAGTTTAACTCAGACGTGTTAAAGAAATGAAGGAATGACCGACTGGAGTTTTAGTTTCACTTCCTCTCTGGTAGCAGCGCATCGCTGGGGGGCGGGGCTCCAGTGGGGCGAAGCCGGCTGCTTATTAAATCAACTGTGAACATGCGTGAAAACTAAAATATGCTACCAGCTAAGTCTAAATACAATCACTGTACTAGACAATTCTCCCTGTCTACTCTCAGTTAAGCCCCGCCTCCTCGCACTGCCAGAGGTGATACAGTTTTTCAAGTTCAAGATGCATTTTTTTGAATTTCAGGAAGGATGCACATCAGCCAAAACTCTGGGGTTTGTAATGTTTCAAATGTGTCTCATCTCAAAGCTCAATCGATGACAGTCAGGTAATGAAAATGTCTGCACTCACAGGGCGGCGAATGAAGAAAAACGTGACTCCTCCCACAAGTGGTGCGTCACCAATAAGAGGCTCTAAAATGACCCTCAGCATCCCTGTGAGCTGGAAGATTAAAGACAATTTTGACATCATTATTAAACAAATATGATGATGATGATGATGATGATGAAGAAGATGTATCAGATACTGAATAATGAGTTGCCCACTTTCAGTCCTTTGACTCCAGCTGTGATTGGCTCCTTCACCAAGGCGTCGATGTCCACATCACCTTCATAGCTGCAAAGCGAGCAGTGTCGGTGAGAAGCAGGTGACTTGTAGGCTCGTTTGGAGTTACAGTAACAATGAACAGAGGGCAGACGAGTTCGAAACAGCTCTGACGTAAGAATTGTGTGTAACCAACCATATGTTCATGTCCAGAATCACCTCCCTCTGATCCACCTCATGTGTGTACGCCTTCATTCCAGTGATCCTGAGAGGCTGCAAGCAGGGAAGCATTTCAAAAGAACTTCCTCAACCATCAGTTTGTTTCTCACACACACGCGCGATGGCTTCATTTCACAGTTCAAAGCCGTGTGCTTGACCTTATCAAACATCAAAAGAAGGCAGGAAAAGATTTCGAGAGCAAACAGATGTAAACTGAGTACAAAATGCAAACTTACCACATGTCCAAAGTGAATCTTGGTAAAGTTGAATGTTTTGAGCGCAGGGCTGGATTGCCTCACCGCCGGCTGGATGTTTTCTTTGAGGAGCTTCTCCATGTACATCCCAAAGAAAGGCCAGGCCTGCTCCAACACCTGGACATATGAGCCAAAACACATAATGAGTGAAAACGCCTCGACTCAACTCCTTCATCAAAGAGAGAAATGTCTCTTTTTAAAAAAAGAGAGAAGGCATTTTTAAAGGAACCCTTCAAGAAACTGCCTTCGTAGCTTTTTTCAAATTGTTTTTCTTTTGTAGAAAAAGTAACATAATGTTGAAAATTTGTGCAGTGTCTGTCAAAATGTGGCCCATTCATCTCAGAGTGCACCAGTCACAGCATGAAATTATGAATTTTACACTGAGTCCACTGCAATAATCCATGTGGTCTGAATTTTCAAGTTCAGGCCAAGTGACCTCTACCATGATGGGACAGCAGTGGGCCCCTCTACTGAAGCCTAAACTCAGAAACAACAGCTTGATCGAGCAGGTTTGATAACGACGAATCATACCGTAAATATCATAAATCAATAAAACCAGATGGAGAAAAAGAACATATATATATTGTGAACTTTTTTTGGATGCTGTACCTTGTTGACCCAGTCAACTTTCTCCACGTCAGGAAAGTGGACCTGTGAAAAGAAACATATGACAGTGAGGTTTCATACGTGCACTGATGTAAACAGCAGTGAGGCATGTTGGTGGTGATGGAAGATTTCATTGTGCCAAATTATGAATATCCATCATGCAAATGTTAAAATGGCTTATTTGAGTAAAATAAGTCAAAATAAAATCAATCAAATGGAAAAATCGAGTGGCAACAGACTGGAGGATCCAACTTGGAAATATTTGGCAAATTTTTTGTATTCCTTGTACCAATGGACATACGGAAGAGGATCAGAATTAGGGCTGCGACTAACAATTATTTTCATTTTCAATTAACCTGATGGTTATTTTCATTTATTCCATGAAATGTCAAACAAGTCCAATGTGATGCATTAATAAATGGGACAGAAAACAAGCAAATCCTCACACTGAAGACGCTAAACCAGCAGTTTCTATTTACTTTTTACTTTGAAAAATGTCTGAAATGATGAATCAATTATCAAAATAGTTGGCGATTAATTTTCTGTTGATTGAATAATTGATTAATCTTTGCACCTCTAGTTGGAATCATGCTTTCATACAAAACATCTGATGGGCACACCTTTGATTAGAATAAACCAGTAGTGAGTTCTGCCCGACATGTTAGAGATGGAACATTTGTCAAAACCTATCCATGAGATAAAATCAAACAGAACTGTCCACTTGAATCTTGTTTTAGGTGTTTATAAAGTGTTCCATCATCATCATCATCATCATCATCTTCCTGTCTTCCATCCAATGACCTAAGTTCAGCACACTAACTGCTCAAACCATTCAAATGTCAGCTGGTTTCACATTAGCTGTGTGCATGTTTCATTCCTGTGACATTTGAAGAACCCTGATTGTTTCTCTCTTCTTGGTTCCCGTGAGTCACTGTTTGAGAGGGTGTGGCACAACTGAATGTGTCCTGCAAATAACAGCACGTCTGGCTGGCTTACACGTTTATGAGTGGGAGGTTCGAGTCTGGCATGTCATGCAAATAAAGTGAACTGTAGTCAAGGCAACGGAGAGCGTGACATGTCCTGCAGTGTGTGCGTGTGTGTGGGACTTGTCTCAGGACTTGTCTGCATAGATGGAATTGCTGTGTTTGACCTGCAAAGAATACAAGTAACTCCAAAACACACAAACAGAAAAACAGGTTTGACCTTTGACCTTTCTTCTAGAGTTGTTCCAATACCAGTATCGGAAAATGCTGCTGATACCCCTGAAAATATAGGTAACAGTATCTGCAAGTACACCAGTCTGTGCACCAATCAGATACCATACCACGTTATTTATTAGTGGTAAGAAAAAGTAGCCACTTCCCCGTTAGCTCAGGTAGCTCTGACTGACATTCCATACCTGAAATCAATTTTTCTTTGCTGCTCTGAAACAGTTCTCTGGGAGCTGGCAACTGCTATTTTTAAGAGCAACGAGGAGGAACAGAGAGAACCAACAGAATTAGCAAAATTTCTGCATTCTGCAATATTTAACGTTGGAAAGTCAAAGGAGGTGTGTAAGGAAGTGTTTTTTATGTACTGGTATCAGTACTTAGTATCAGCTGTTCCTCAAGACCTGGTATCGGAATCGGTATCGGGAAGGAAAAAAATGGTATCAGAACATCTCTGCTTCCTTCAGCGGCTGGAATGTTGCTGAGAGGAGGAGCTGCCTGGCTGCTGAAGTGCCCCGAAGCAAGGCAGTTCAGATCTAACGCACCAGCAAAGATGTTCAGTGACAAACAGCAGGAGTGTGTGATGGCTCTGTATCACATGTGAACACGTTACATACCCATGATGCCATCTGTAAAGAACTCTGCAGCTCCTTGTTGACCACCACTGTCTCATTGCTCACAAATTCGATGGCGGTTCCGATCCGGACGTCCTTCCACTGGCGGTTCTTCTTCCACCAGGTGGCCATCACCATGCACAGCAGCACCCAGCTGATACTGAGGCCCAGGTAACCCGTCAGATACACGGGATAGAGGACGAACACCGCCCTGCCGAGGTACATCAGGAACTCCATCAGTATGCGATTGACAGCGGAGGAGCTCAGCTTCTCAGTGCTGCCGTGGACCGACAGACTGTCCCCGAGCCGCGCTCCCTCCGCCGGGCCGCTCGGATGTGTCTGTCCGACGGATGCCATCGGCTCGAAGTCCCGCTGCAACCTGGTCGTTACGCTCACAACAGACTTCTAATCGTTAAGATTTTTCTTTCATTTCAGTCTGAAACAAGGCGGGGAAGCCGGTTTAGGCTGCTACACTCGCCATGGGTGCAGTACTGAACTGATCCGTGACAGTCCTAAAACTTCCGTGTTTTTGACTCACTGAGGACAGACAGGTAAGGCACACCTGCGCGCATGGGTGTGGAATGAGCTTAACGCCAAAAAAGAATTCCACCCAAAAATGAGTGTGAAAAATGCAGCCTTGTGTTAAATTGGACTATTTCTTAGCAGTGATGTTTTTAAATTATCATAGTAGAATTTTTGCATATTGTGGACTTTTTTATTGGCCTACTTTTCTGTGTGTGTGTGTGTGTGTGTGCTATTTCTTTTTTATTTTTCTATTTATTATTTTTCGCGTTTTTGTGACTGAGACATCTTCCAAAATCACGTCAAACAGAACAACACTAGTGTGCAGTCTGTGTTATCTGCAAAGCCCTGAATCTCTGCCTTTACAGCTTGGAAACGGGAGATAAGAGTCAGTGTAATGAGTCTGCAGTACCACCAGCGGGTGGCGCCAGAGAGTCAAACAGTGGTTATTTGAATAAAGCTGTTTGAAGACACATCTGTGATTTCTTCACCTCTACTGTCTGATAATGACCAGAAACCAGACTGTGGAAGGTAAACTGAGTGTTTATGAGGAAATATGAAAATTAATGAACCATTATTCTGAATGATGTTGGCAAAATATTAAAGAACTAGATCATGCTTGTGTTGCTGCATGATGCTGCACCGTAAAAGGGATGATAAACAGGCTCTTACATTCATAATGTCATTTGGGTGTAATTGTTCCATAGTTATGAGAGCAATTTTTAAATTCTCTTTCCCTTTTTTAAACATATGTGTTTTAATTTCACCTATATAACCAAAGAAAACAGGAAGCCAGCAGGGATCAGATGAATCAAGGTTGTCTGATCAACTGGGTATGTATGTATTTGTTTTATTGAAAGTATCAAAAAATTCGTTGGCATTTGTTTTGGACTGTAAATCAAGGTGCAAAAAAACATCCTCCCTTACTGAGGCTGCAGCTCTTGTAGACAAGTGGAGTCATAAACTTTAGATTAAATATAAAGAAAACAGCCACCACATCAAGTGTGCTTGTAATAAGTTTTATTAGTGCAAACTTGAGGCAGTTAAATTTTAATTTCCACTTAATTTTACAAAAGCAAAAGTGATTCATAATCTGATTTATCGTAAACACAGAGGAGCTTTTGTTGTCACAGGATTAACAGTGCAGATTTGTTTCATTAGTTGCTTGGAGCCACAAATGTCCGGTGAAATTACAACAATACGATTACAGTGTGTAACAAACACGCAAACATTATTCAACAAAACTCTTGTTTTTGTTTGTTCTTTGCTTTCTTCTTCTTTTAAGGCACTAAATGGGCCTGACCCTTACTTCTGTAACCCACCCCTCACCCTGATCGTTTTCAGTCAGAAGTAAACCAGAAAATGTGTAATTGTATCCATGAAATAATTCTACGTTTTGACTACATATCTCAAGTCGATGCAAAAACAATCATTAATAAGCAGTTTTTTGTTTTGTTTTTTTTTATAAGGCAGTGTCCAATGAGCAGCATTTCTTTTCCTGATCTCACATCTCTCGGCTGTGTTACTTGAATGTGATCAAATATTCAGGATAAGCCTGGCTGTCATGGAAGATGATGTACATGCTGGGGTTCACCATTCGGTCCACCACACTGTCGTATTTATGAGTGGAGGTGGCGGCGCCCTTCGCTGGTGGTACGATCATGTTTTGATGTCCAGTGGTGAAATCCCCTGTCAGCACGCGACACAGATACATGCACTTCTCCCCGTTTTGATTGGGCCTGGAGTAGGTGTCCTGAGCAGAGTATTTAGCACTGACAGCGAAGTATGTGCCGTTGCCGTAACAAGCAGCTGAAAACAGAACAGCAGAGGGAAGTTATTGACTTAATCTGTGAGTATTTCCACAATGCACTGTCCCATATTTCCAACATAATTCCAAACGTCTCACCGTTCTTTCCTGCATAACTTCTGTTGAAGCCGTTGTCGTTGATGTGGGCCACAGTGTCGTGAGCGGTGCCATGGAAGAGACGTTTCTCATTGTTCTTGTGACCGTTTCTGAGCTCCAATTCATTCTTCTTAATCTCCAGGCTTTTCCACAATATGGGGTTCTGGATCCTCTCAATCTAGAAAAGACAGTAAGGTACATTTTGTGCATTCCGCTCTGTTTTTAGTCCCTTTTCCTTTACAATGACTTTTAATGAATGTAGTCTGAGACATTATGTCAAATATATGACTGATTCTTTAGTGTCACCTGATGATGAGACACATGAAGACAAAGATGTGACAGCTCAAACATTACTCACGGCATACAGCACGTGTTAAATGTGTCTACCTTCATAATGTTTTGTGTGCATGTGGTCTTGAACAGAGTCTGGACTTCAGTGTACTCGGGTGTCCCAGCAGCAAGGGTGACGGCATGACTCGTTCTGTTGGCTGGCATGGTGGCCCAGAACTCAGGCAGCTCTTCACCTCCTGGATAACCAAAAATTTCACAAATGAGATCTGTGTCGATAACCTGATCAGCTTGTAACAACATACATAACCCATGACATGCAGAAAAAGTGGTCAGTCTAAAAAGCATGATAAAACTGACAAACTGACTCAGGCTGGTTTGAACATGCTTTGTGTCAGAGGTAAGATACCTTTCAGTTTGTCGATGCGTTTAATCTCGACAGTACGTCCCTGAGCGTCAGTGGCAGGTCCACTCGGCATGGTGACGGTGTAGGTTTGACCCTGGATGGTAACTTTTACACTTGGCAGCTCCTCATCCAACGCTTGCTCAAGCTCGAAGTTGGTCTTTGGATCAAGACTTTGAAACTGAGCCCCTTGCTGCTTGTACTGCCAGTCTGCCACTGTGCCCGCCAGCATCACTTTCTTCTTAAGGTCCTGCTCATCTCTCACCTTCCTCAGCATGTCGTGGATAGCATCAGTGGCTTCGAGCACGTTCTTGCTGAGCCCCTCAATCGTCATTGAGGCTTGGCCCTTCTTGCTCTCAGTCCTGATGCTCACACTCATGGCCTTCTGCAGGTCGACGATGCGCTGCTGGTCAGCATCAGAGAATCTGAGAATGGCCTGGTCTGGAATGGAGATGCTGTGGTGCTCTCTGGTTATCAGGTCGTTGATCCACTGCTTGGCTGAATCGACTCTGGCCTGGGACTCACCGCAAATATGAAAGCAAGCCGGTTCCACTTTTACAGGCTCAGTGACAAAATCTCCTTCTTCCTGTGGCTTATCAGCACTTCCAATAAATAATGCTAAAAGAACAAATATTAAGATCTGCGTTAGAACTTGAAATTTAAGCGATTAATGAGGGAATATGAGCACCAAAGACATTCCCTTCACAATACTTACATTTGATTTTGGAGCCAAAGTTTCCTATCTTTCCCAAGAAACCTGCTTTATCTGTAGGATCGGTGGCTTCTCGTTGTTGCATGCTGCTGCAGAACTCTGTCAGCATGGGTGGCTGGAAAATAACTATCCGTATCTTCTTCAGGGTGCTAGATGGCTTTTGGCTGAACACATCAATCACTGCATCCAACATGGCATCAGCCACCTGCCTTGCTTGAACGTTGCCTTGACCTAAAAGAGCACAGCACGTTACAGACTCTTGCAATAATCAAAATCTGCAGCAGGGTAGAAAAGCATTAGACTGTACAAGCCCGATCTGAAACAGCTGGGTCGTTGTGTAAAATGTAAATTAAAACAGAATGAAATCACTTGCAAACTGTGTTCACTGATAATTGTTTTACAAAGTGTTCCTGATGTAATAATATCCTTTATACCACCGTGTGTGAGAAAGTGGTGAACCTCAGTCAGCCCATCCCTGCTATAAATGATGTCTTTCATACCCAGTCAGTTCTGTTACATGTCACCTTTTCCAGTCTTTGTTGTCTCTCTTCCAACTTGTTTAATACGCACAGCTGGCATCAGATTCAGAATTAGCATATATGTACAAAAATCAATAAAGCTGATTGGGTTAAACGGTATCTGTTTCTGTGCTGTTTTGTCACAATGTTTTGTTTTTACACTGCTTCCGAACTTTTTGGGGGTTGTGAGAAAAACTCTAAAGTTTAATGACTGTCATCATTGTTGAGGAGCGATTCATAGATGAACTTTACCTTAAAATATGTATTTAGAATATTCTAATACTGTAAAATATGTCATGTGAAAAGGATATCTGACGGGAATCTAAAACAACCATAATTAAATTCTAATTGTTTGCAAATGAAGTTTTAAGCTTTGAATTGGCAATAAACGAGATTTTTTTTAGTAATACACACAAACCCATGAACGGAGATTGGGTAAACAATCAGATTTCATCTGATTTTGTCAATGATCTTACCTGTACCAATGGCAGGAAATGAGACAGAAGTGTGTGAGTTTTTCTCACACATTTTGAGCGCCTCAGTCACAACCTTCTTGATTTTGACGACGTCAGTCTGACCGACGAGATGAAGGATCTTCTTACTCTTGAGGTTGCCTGGCTGGGTCATTATCATGCCTGGGTTAGGCTGGGCACCTACAGGTGTAGACGGTGGACTTTAATGCCTCTGACAACCAAGAGTGTGTTTGTTTCAACCACATTTACTTTCTGAACAACCTAGAGTTATGATAGCAGAATCAGCTTAACAATTAACTTTTTTTGTCTGTGTCATTACCAACAGCAAGTTTCCTTACCCAGGGTTTGGCATTCGGCTTCAACAGCCTGACCTGCTGCTTCCAGAATGGCCTTTGATACTCCTAAACGATTGGAAGATTAAGATAAGCAACATGAAAAATAATGAATGTGAATTGGAGGACATGACTATCATGTGGCTTTTTTTTTCAGTATTGGTATTAAGTTGGATTCATGTGACAAATATTTTCAACTGTGGTGGAGGAAACTTTTAAAGGAATCAACTGGATAATATCTATGACATGTAATGTCCACAATTCAAGCTCAGCCTATTATTTTTGAGATCAGGTTTAACTTTTAGATTAGCTTGAACATACTGTCAATGCAGAGAACAAATACTAACAGAGTACCTGACACAATGAAATGTAGTTGAGCTTTTAACAATTAGTGCAAACAGTGTGTAAAAAACAGAGTTCATAAACTGAATAGGCAGTAGGGCTGCACAATTAATTGAAATTCAGTCGAAATCGCAATGACCTACTGCAATTTTTGAAAGTGTGTCAAAACAAAAAGCAAAAAACAAAAAACCAAGAACATTTAATTCACATATTGTGGTGCTGCAGAGTTGTCCTGGCCTACACATTATGTTCTACAGACTTAGGAAACATCTTTGTTTGGTATACATCAATGCAAAAATCACACCATAACCATTTTAATGTTTATTAATTAAGAGAATAATGGTGTGAAAATAACCATTTCCTCTAATATCACAGATTATATCACAACCGCATTATCAGGGCAAACAATCGCATTAGATATTTTCTCAAAATTGTGCAGCCCTAATAGGCAGTGAGTGATAGTAAGAGCAATGGCTTAAATGTATAAAGTATACAGCATATGTAGTGCACAAAAACCGAACAGAACTGCATACCTGACTTAAGAGAGAAGTTGTCATTGGAGGAGTTGACAATGACATCAGTAGTCTCCTTGGTTATGTCGCCTGTGGTCACTTGCACAGTCACATTTCCCAGTTTGGTCTCACACATTCCTGAACTTGAGACAACTTTAGAGAAGGGACCTTGAGGTGGGAGACAAAAATAAAGATTTACAAGCAGTTCTGGCTTGTCATTTTCAAAATCCCAAAATGTTGTCACCTTCTTTATTATCAACAGGAGACACGTAGTATATTTCCACTCAATCACAATAATTTATTCTTGAGATAAGTTACAAATACATACAGTAATGGCTGTGAGTGAAATTTCTGACTCCTTGAGCAGCTCACACATTGTAATTATACATTGAAATGGTGTAACGATATGGCCTACCTGAGCTTTGGGGCGAACTTGTAGGCGCTGGAGGACCAGAGGCACTGGGGAACTCATTCTTAAATTCATCACTAAAAACCTGGAGACAGAATCAGAGAGAAATTTGATACCAAAACATTTAAAAAGGTCAAAGCAAAGCATAAGAAATACTCATTGACTGCCTCTTAATTAACAATGCTTTAGGAGTGAGCTATTATTGGTTCATATTGCCAATTTGTCATTTATATTATTTCTAAAAGATCTTCATGAAATGAAATCTTTTTAAATTTTCATTATTAGTGATGAGGTCGGACACTACCACACAGGACTTACTGGACAAGATGCATCTAGCATCAGTTTTTAATAAATAACAGCCCCACTGTTCACTCTCATACAGCACCGTCTGAGCCGTATGTTCGCATTTAAAGCCTTCAGCTGGAGGCTTTTATCGTGAAACATTCACAGGAATTGTGATATGTTTTTAAGGTCAGCTATTTTCATTATTTTTCACATTCTTGTTTCATTCCTTACCTGGACTGTCTGTGCATCTCCTGTGTAAAGTATGATCACAACCTTCTTCAGATGCTTTGGTTGTTTTGTACGACTAAACTCTAAGATTTCATCCAACATGACTGAGGCCACAAGGTCTTTTGGGAAACCCAGGTTTCCAGTGCCAATGGCAGGGAAGGATATGGAGGTCAGTCCACTGTCCTCCGCCTTGTGCAAGCAATCCTTGAAAATGCCGCTCAAGATCTGAAGTGCAAAAACCATAATCCTGTTAATAATTAGGTGCAAGACACCAAAAGTTTACACTGCTGTTGCATCCATTTACAAGCCTCTGCAGTTAAAATCTGACTAGCCAGCAGCATGTCTTCTGTAATACCGAGTAACAGGGAAGTTTTTTTACGTGAAATGCAGAAAAAGGTAAGAACAGAAAAATGAGGATCTGAGGCATGTTTCTTATGATGTATTTGACCTTACATCAAATTCAGAGAAATCATTAATTTTACATAATATTCACGGTGTGACAGTACCTTTTCAGCTGTGCCTTGTCCTTGGTCCCAATGAGGTGTGACTACATGAAAGACTTTTTTGCTCTTCAGCTTGCAGCCGTCAGTCACAATGATCTCACCCAGTTTCCCCGTAGCATTTTTTGACGTAACCAGCTGCTGAAGTTTGGGTCCAGCGACACTAAAGATGGCGTTGGAAACTGCACCTTTGTTTAGTGCAAGATCTTCAAACACGGTATTCACAGTCACCTCCGTCTGAGAATGTTAACAGACTATTATCAATTCTTAATTCTACAACATTTCTGAATGAGATGATACTATGGAAGGGATATAACGATATCAAAAACTCACAGTATGATAATACCTCTGTATCAGTTCCACGGTACAGTATCTATTGCAGTATTTTTTTTTTTTTTAAAAGACCAATCAAGACTTGGAAAAACTGTCGCTTATTATTACCCAATTTTTTGTAATTGTTATTCACTTCCTTTCCTTCGTTTCCTTTCTAAAAATGTGCAAATAATAATTATATTAATTGTCTTTGGCAAAGAAGAAAATTGAACACTGAACATTTTACTTTCTTTCCAAAGTGGAGTGCTGCCACTAAAGAGAAAGTGAAAGTAAACTCTGGTTGGCTTATTCGTTATTTCTTCAACACATCTGAGTTTAACTTGACCATGAAGTTCTGAGAGAACACTTCGTACATGTGATTTCTTTCACTGCGGCCTGCCTCTGTCTTGTTCAAAAGCTTTGACCGTAAAGTCTGTGATTCGGATTGTTTTCCGTCCTCAGCACATGATGAGGAAACAGTCACAATGGTCGATGGTCTCTGTAGTTCCCAGTTCCCACCACTCAGCTTCACTGCAACTAAGACAGAACTACACTTTTTGCCCAGAAGACCTATGGTTTAATATCGTCACATGTCCACGACGTTACAGAGGCACTTTTACTACCGTGATACCGCGAAATTAACAATACCGTTACATCCCTATACAATGAGTCATAATGCATTCAGGACTTAGTCAGCAAAAGAAATAATCAAGCCCCATACGACCACATTTAAAGAGGTAATCTCAAAAATTTTTATGCCAGCAAAGTGTAACTAAACCCTCAGAGTTCTGGCTGAAGTGCCTCATTCCTGAAAGTCAAAAAATGCATCCAGAATCCTCTGGTTGCCTGGCAACTGGTCTTAGCCTGAGGAAAGCATTTGAGACATCATGTTCCACCTGTGACATCACGTTTCACCTTATCAACCAATTAAAATGCGTCAAAAAAATCCCTTGCAATAGCAGTGTTTCAACCAGTGGATGGCAGTCACTGCACACATTTATAACAGAATATGGACAGGTCAGTTCATTTGCACTAAAGTGTCAAGATTAAGACCTGAATCAATCAAAAACACTACTAAATACTTCTTAGCCTCGATTTTCAGCTGGAAAAAAGTGGTTGGGGTTAAGTTACTCTTTAATGTCTGTTAAATCACTATCTATCACGGAGTGAGGAAAAACAGTGTTGATGAGCCTATGACCCACTGATGAAAGCTCTTAAATTTAAAGCATTGCCAAGTTCTACAATATGGGTGTCTGTGGCGACATTCCCCCACAGACACCCGATCCTAGAACTCAGCAATGCAGCAAATAAAAGAGCTTTTAGTGGCTTCAGTGGCCAAATAAAAATACAGCATCCAGGCAACAACAGTTCAAGTACAAATGCAGGTTCAAATAAAAATAAAAATCTGCGCTCTGACGAAGGAAACAGACGATTTACCAACGTCATACAGTCAACACTGTTTGGTTTCCACATGAACTCTGGGAAATAAGGTCCAAAAACACACATGCAATTACAGTTTATCGTCAAACAGACAGAAGCAATGTAATTCAAATCTTTGAGACGAACACTTTAAGTACGGAAAAATGCTCAGGCTAAAAGAAAGGCTCAATAATTAATGCTAAGTATGACAGTAGTGTGTAGAATGGTTTACCTCAAAAGAGCTGTTGGCACTTAGTGAAGGATAATACAAAAAAATCTAATTACCGTGGCATTCTCAATATTTCCTTTCATGAGAGTGATGTCCAAGCCCTCTTTTGTCTGCACTTGACTCAGGCAGTTTGTGTTGGATACGGTCTGTGGAGATTTGGTGCCTTTACTACAAAGAGTTTGTTGAGAAGAACTGATACCGTGACTTCCATACTCCTGTCTGACAGCTGTCTCCATAGCCTGAACAGCACTGTCATCATTGTTCACAAAATGGATCTTCTTCAGTATGCTGTCATCACACTTCTCGTCGCAGTGTTCTTTTACTGCTTTGATGATGGTAATTGCACACAAGGGGAGAGGAAAGCCTTGGTTTCTGCTAATCACAGGCAGAGCCACAGAGACGCAGCCATACTTCTCAGCAAGTTCTAAGCTTCCCTTAACAGCTTTTTTTAACTGTGCAGTAGCCCTCTGCGGTTTGGCAGAGTCAAAATTGGGTCCCACTGCATGGATGATATTTTTGCAGCAAAGCTGTCCCCCTGCACCAGTTATATCACATTCTCCGGGCTTCAATTGTCCCTTCAACTGAATGATGTTGTCACATTCATCCTGCAATTGAGGACCAGCAGCATTAAGAAGTGCTCCTGCAAGACCTCCTTGAAGTTTTAAGTCTGGATTAGAAGAACTGACAACTGCATGCACCGGATAGCTGCACATGTCTGCCTTGCAAACGGCTATTTCCACTCCTTCAGATGTCTGAAGCTGGTACACCGGTTGTGGTACTTGTCTGTTGGCCAAATCGTCCTGTCCACCACTACGCTCATCAACGAGTTGGACCAGGCAGCCCGTTTCATTCAAGATAGATGAGACGTACATAGATTCTTTATCTGTGAAGGACTTCTTCACTCCAGGCATGGAGACGTTTAAACATTCGAAGATAACAGAAGAGACCACATTTCCAACCAAGGTCATGCACTGCTTGACATCGACTCTAGAGCCACTTAGACTGATGGCCTCCTTTTTGTAAGACACCTGCACTTTGTCAAGTAATTTGTCCAAAGATCTGTCAACTTTTTTAATGAATTCAACTTTGGCATTGGGCTTGACCACAACAGTTTCTTCCACTTGAGCATTCTGTACTAAGAAGTCATCAAGGTCTCTGCTAACACTTTTAACACAGTCCTTGAAGCCAGCCACCACGACTTGTTGACCAGAGGTTTGGATCCGAATTCTCCTGCATGATGTATTGTTGGCATTCTCTAACTGACTGACCAGGTGCTTCCACTCCGGCTTCCTCAGGACACCACTGTCTTCAACATCGAGGTATTGAGATATTAGCAGCTTTCCCAGAAGGTCTTTAGCATCATTCAGATCTCTGTCGGAAACAGCAAGCAGCTGAACCCTTTGTGCCTGGATCTCAAATGCTGCATTGATTCCATTAGACGTGAGGAGAGTTCTCGTAAGCTCCTCTTGTTTTTCACCCTTCAAAACCTCAAGCACAAAGTTATCTATTTCTAAATCCTGACGTTTTAATGAAACCACTGCATCACATATAACTTTGTTTGCAGCAAGTATCTCATCCTTTAAGCCAGTTATTCTCAAATCCAGACTATCTTCCCTCGATAACATTTTGAGTTCAGGGTACACTTTTAGAAGCTTGTCCTGAAGACCATCTTGACAGAGGACGTGGAAAATCGAGGGTGACAGTTTGATCTCTTGGGTTACACTTTCTTTCTCCCTGTGCACCTTTTTGACAATCATGTTGACCACTTCACTGAGTGTTTCCTCCAGTCTGTTGATATCAGTCGTACGGCCAACCACTGATAAGACACCATTGGCTTTATCAGAAATTACAACCACACTTTCATTCTGCAGCATCTCTCTGATCTCCTCCTCAGACTTTTCCCACACCTCCGACCCTAGCTGAAGCTTCAGGGATCTGAATTTTGACAGAGCTTGTGCAAAGGCTGACTTCACAGTATCCCTCCACGCTTTGATGATGTCTTTGGCATCCTTTTGCTGTAGAAGTGAAGATACAGGACTCAAGCACACAGTAGTTTGGTTTAGGTTTACGTTGCAGAAGTGTTTCACCAGGTGACTACGGATGGTCTCTGCTGCTGATTGACTGTCTTGTAGGTATCTCCAGAGAGCACTGTCAATGGGTTCAGAGATGGCAGCAGGGAGTTTTAGTGAAGGTTTATCTTTGCCATAAAGGGCTGTTCCCAATGATTTGTAAAAAGGATAAACTCTGATCTCTTCATTTCTGATGCGATGCTTCTTCTTCAATACTTTCTGAACAGCTATTAGGAGAGAAATTCCAATCACATATTACACTGTCATGTCATTTAAAGGTGGGTATCTCTATATACAAAATATGTATTTACCTAGTTAAAGCTGCAGTAGGTAACTTTTGCTAATGAGCTAACAAGCTAACATTAGCTGTAGCATGAGACTCGTCGAGAAGCAACTCTGCTGCAGCCTCCCCTCCCTGATTTTGCACCAGCTCACATTTTATTCCATTTGTTGTCTCTCTCTCTTTTGAGTCCAGTTTGAACTGAGACCAAGCGGTTGCAGGGAAAGTTGTAGTGGAGTAAACTGGTCCGTCTCAGCTCGAGCTTGAGCCGACTGACAGTGTAGCTTGCAGACACTCTGTTGTTGGCAGAGGAGAGTCAGAGCACGGTGAGCCAATCAGCTCATACTGACCTCACCAGCGGAGACCAGCCAATCAGGACAGAGTACAAAGAGCATCACTGGCAAATGAAACAGAGTGACAGCAGGGCTGTACGTTTACTTTTTTTGTACATAGCACTGGTGCTGAGGAGGTTGACAGTTTTATAGCACAGGTCAAAAAACTTGTAGCACTATTGGACATCTCTAAAGTCTCGAAAAACAACCACAGGTTGTGCAGTTCATCACACAAACAGGTCTGTAGTGGTAACTATGAATGTTGCATACGGGGGACACAAAATCCAGATCTTATTAAAAATTGTTTTCAGACAATGTTTTTTCTATATTTGCACTTAATGCCATCAATACGTTACACAAATAAAAAGTGCAAATCTCAGTTCAGTTCGTGGCTCATTTCTCCTTCTTTCCTATTTAAAACCTGAAAATAAGATTCGTTCAGTGTTTCTCTGAGGTTTACTTGTTGGGGGGGTTGGGGATTAGTATGGAGGTGGGCATCTGGCGCTGTACTCGACGTGGTGAGGGGGGGCACCTTCATCTTAAAGATATGTTTTGATGATAGACTACAAGGTTACAGAAAATTTGGACCGGAATCACCAAACACTTAAATGAGTCGTATTTTACAAGCATTCCTTCGCTTATTGACGGAGCGTCTCGACTGTGTCCTCAACTCTTGTTACTGTCAATGAACCCGTCTGCACTTCTTCATGTTTACATCCAGGCAACTAACGTTGTCATTTTAAAAAGATCTCCATTCCGTAACGAAAAACTTGCCTTTAAAAACAAAAACGTAGCGCTGGTAGTGTTGATGAGCCACGTGTGTGTGCGTAAAGCTGTTTGTGTGAAGCGTGAATAAGTCACACCGTCAGTAGGACCAAGAGAGCGGAGCAGAGTCACTGATCAGGACAGCCACACGCATAACACACAGTCACACTTTGCTGAAATAAAATAAATGTGCATTTAATTCCAGAAATAAAATATTTTGTGCCTTTCTTTTTGAGGGGCGGACGCTCCTCCACGTGAAAGGTAGAGGAAACACCGGTAGCTGACTCCCTTGACTCGCTGAGGTTAAGAGGACTGTTCGCTGAGAATTGTGGGATTTTGAGTCGAATGTATGGACTTTACGCATATGGGAAACCGTAGGAAAAACTACAGCTACCAAGGAGTATAGTGTGTGACGCACTGAAAAAAAGTTTTTCCTCTCGCACACAGGCTGTTGCACCAGTGCTACCATCGTGAATTCATTCAGCGCACAGACAGATTCTTTCATAGCACATACAACATAAACGTCGCACTGTGCAGCTCTGAATAGGATTTTTGCCAATCCTGAATACAGAGGCATGATGGGAAGACACAGAGATCTTGCCATAAAAGCTGTCTATGGGTATTATGACATTTTTCCCAAATAGAGCACATAAAGTTATTGATGTTTACCCCAAAGTTACCAACTGCAGCTTTAATTTCAAATATGTAACATAACCGCACTACCTTTATGGTCTTGAAAAGTGATGATGGCCGACTGTTCCTCTTCATTAAGCTCAACAAGTTCCACATCCCCACCAGCATTATCAAAATAAAGGTGGAGGTGATCTTCACTTATATTTCGCAGGTCCTCAACCAGCACTTTCTCTGTGGCTTCAAGAGGCCGAACTGATAGTTTCTTCTTCATGAAGGTCCTGTTTTGGGGGCATCTTGTCACAAAACGTGTGTTTTCTATGAGATAGTAATGAGAAGAAACACACTTTCATCAACAATAATAAGTTCTTGGGTCTTTCTTAGAAAAAGACATTGGCCTTGGTAAGAGCAGCTGAGGAGTAATTGTGGGGGCAGTTGCAAAAGATATTGATACTGGACACATGCTTCCAGCACATGACACACAAACATCTGTGATTTAATGGCTCCCAAAGTGGGCGTCGGGACCCCGGAGGGGGGCGCAAGATGCCTTCCAAAAACAAATAATGGAATTTAATAACATGGGCCGAAAAGTTTGGGAACCACTAATTGAGTGGACAGTTGTAGGTACACTGAGATCTTCTTGGTGAGGTTGGGATGCACAAAACCCGCTTTGTTATCTTTATCAAAAGGTACCACGTAAAATTCTTGAACTCTCTGTAGGTTTTTATGAATGGGGTCATGTTTTGTTTGCATCGCAAAAGACACATGCATGCTGTGTGTGTGCGCGCAGAAATAATCAGCTACATGCAATTCTACAGTGAAATAAGATTTCACACATTTTAAATAACAATAAAAACTAAATAAATTAAAATCAGCGGTGTTCAATGTTTAATGTAAAAATGTAAAGGCAACACTAATGTTTTTACACTGATCAGTATTTTATGTTTTCTTATAATTTAACACGGCTCAGGTTTTTTGGGACAAATAAGATTTCAGACAACAGCTTGTAACTTAAGAATGGCACAATTCTGAGGGAACACGTGGTCACATCACTATGTTGTGTCATATATATGTTTTCTCATAAAAACTTCTGTAGAAACTGATAACCATAGTGTAAATAATCAGAAGTGTGCTGGAAATTTTACTGGTGAATCTTTTATTGTGTGATTATGAGAACCTAAGTACCTAAGAAGACACACACACACGCACACACACACACACACACACACAATAAATAAGTACCTTCTGTTGTCTGGAAAGTCACCACAGCGGAGGAGATATCAGGAATTTCTTCCAAAGTGAAGCTCGGAGCGTCAAATGGAGAGTCGGGATCCTTAACAATGTTTTCCACCAGCATCTCCATAAACTCTTTGGTTAAGTTCTCTGGAATGTTTTCTAACACAGCCACAGAGGAGCAGAGCTCTTCATCTGCTGCCTCCTCATCTTCATCTTTCACCTCCGTCTCAACGTTGGTTTCTCGTGTGCGCTTCTCAGGGACTGATGGTATTGTGACCACATCCTCTGCTGCTGATCAGACATTAATAGTGAGGTGACTAAACAAAAATGAATGATTTCACTTTCATATAAACTGTTACTCTCACGCTATATTATTGTTGTATATTCAGTTGTTTTGACTAATTATTATTATTACTACTATTATTATTGTGGTTGTTGTTTATGTTATATATTCCTGAAGTCCAATAGCATGTAAATTGATTTGATTAACTAATTTACTTTTGTTTTTGGTTCTTTATATTAATTAGATGATTTAACTTGTGAGTTGAGGCTCTTCATAGGCCCATTCGGGTCTCTTGCCTCTGCTCTGCACCTACTTGTAAATTGCCATGACAATTCTATATTTTATTCTTCACTGTCTGGATGGATTGGGAAAAAAAATAATAATAATAAAAATAAAATAAAATAAAAACATTTCTTAATGAAATGAGATAACAAAACTCTATCTTTTGTAAGTTTTTGTCCAAATGTTTCCCACACATTAGACTTACTTTAAAAATTAAAATACATAATTATACAAGACTTATTTTAAAGTCCCTCCTGCTTCCTTTTCATGACAGTACCTTTGTTAGCCTGAAACCTAATCTTGGTTTGTAGTTTTAAAACACACACACCATTTATCATTATCTAAAAATAAGTGCACTTTGTCCTATAAAAGATTGCAAAGTTATAACCACTCTTGAGGTGTGTGTGGGCGTGTGTGTGTGTGTGTGTTTATGGCCTATTCACCATTAGGAGTCAAACTAGTCTGTGCACTCTGTCATATGAAAATGGAGGAGCTGCTTTAACAGCCATTTTAGAACATCACTGTGATTTAAAACAAATCAGACAATTCTGAGTTGTGGTCATTTGTTTTCATGTTACTGAGGTTTTTTCCAAGTATCAACATCAACAGTAACTGAGCAAAAAAGAAAGCAAGAGAGGAGAGAGAGAAAAAGCCCAGCTGGAGAAGAATGTGGTGAGAACTGAAAATGAAACCAACGTTATGAGAGCTTGTGTAACGTGTTTGTGAGACACGAGGGGCTTTTGCAGCAAGCTGGCCTAAACGAGATCATACGTGAACTGAGTGAGGAACAGCACAAGTTACACTCCTCTGAACTGAAGTGATCAGTGAGGCTGTTGAAATTTTGATTGGAAATAACAAGAAGCGACATTAAAAAAAAAAAACTCTGAGCTGAAAAATCCGGAGCCATTTTGTTAAATTCAAGACTAAACAGTGATACCCAACATAATTGTGAAAGTCAGTCTACTTTTCCATCAGTGCAGCCTCCATCTCCACAGTGTAACTCACAGTAAATTTCACAGTGCAGTAACTTAGAACGACGGTCTTTTAAAGGTGAGGAAGGCTCTCCTATTGTCACCTCAGTTTGGTGTGAATAGTGAGGGACAAAGTTTAATTAATCACAAAAAAGTGTTTAGACGGCGCTTGTTACACTTACATATTTTCATTGAGACAACTGAGGTAAAAAAATAAACTTTCTGCCAACCACACGAACACACATAATCATAAACTACTAATTTATTCACAATTAATTAAATCAGAATTTGTGTATTATTATGTAAATGGTATATTTTGATACTTATCACTAAGTAGAGGCTAACGCATGTTGACAAAAAAATGACATATTGACATTGTACTGTAATTTGAAAAGGAAACCTGAAAAACACACACATTAACTTCTCTCATGTTTAAATGTCAGCAAACTGAATACACTAAAACTGAAGCTGTGACCTTTTTTCTATTCTTCCTTTCTTTTTTAGTGCGTGTGTGTGTGTGTGTGAAGGTTATTATTGTTAATGAAAACTGACGAAGTAACGAACACCAGATTAGAAAAACATTTTCGTGAACTGTCTGTGAATGTTCTCATTCGTCCAGGTCATAGTTATCTGGAGAATTAAATGGAAGGCAACTGCACTTAGTAACGTGTGAAGACGTTTCGCCTCTCATCCGAGGGGCTTCATCTTTAACTAAAATAAAATCAAAACGAGGCTCTTTAAGAAACAACAACTAAAACTGTATTGTAGGTTTACAAAACTAACTAACTAAAATAAAATAACATTATAGAGAAAATATCCTAAGTTTTTGTTTTTGTCGTGGTATTTTGGAAGGATACTGAATCTGTCTTTCAAGATCTATGTTCCTCCCTCCCCCGGCCTCTCGTGGCGTGCCAGACTGCCAGTCGGTCCACAGCCCTCTCCTGGTGACGCAAACCAACCAGGCTGGCATCATGAGACAGCGGCAAGGACTAAAACTGATAAACATTAAACTAAAACTACAAATCTTGCTTTTAAAACTAATTCAAACTAAACTGAAATTAAAAAATAAAAGTCAAAATGAAATAAATACTAATGAAAAATCCAAAACTATTATAACCTTGGTGTGTGTGTGTGCGTGTCTGTGTGTGTGTGAGTGTGTGTGTGTGTGTAAGCTGACAACTGTGTGCTCTGAGACTTTGCGTCAGTTGGCTCATGTGTTATGCAGTCAAACAGAAGAGGAGACACGGTTGTCTGGATCAGTACTTACACCTCTTGTTGGGTTTATCAGATGGAGCTTCCTGTACAGAATGAAAAAATACATATTTTAATCACTTTTGTTTTAATCACTGTGGCACAATGCTCTGCATGTCAACTGGTTTGAATTCAGTGCTTTTTTATTTTTTGTTCTCATCTTTGTGAAACAACAGGATTTCATTATGAATCACAGAATGCAGCTTCGGCCTCAGTTTCTGAACATCTGTATGACTTCCTGTCAGACACAAGCTGTAGTGCTGTAATCTTTTTAACAGCTCAGTCCTGATGACACATACTGTCCCATCTGAGTCGCAGAAAGCCTCCAATAATTCTCAGCGAATGAGGACTGGTTGAACATTACTGCAGTTCAACTTGACAGAAAGTGAAAGTTACAGAAATGAGCTAAACCGCCACACACAGGCCACTCCTGTAAGAAAGCGTCTTAAAAGGAGGCACACTACCTTTGTTCATACTTTCTGATGTGTTACTCTTTTTTAAAAAACTTCTCCTGTTGACTTTTTGAGCCACTCACCGGCGCCGCTGTCTCCTCCGTCGGTAAGCGGACTGTCATCTTCAGCACGCCTCGATCCAAACTGATCTGATGCGCCTCTTTCGCCAAAACATTTTTCTGGTCTGCGAGGAGAAAAAGACATTACAAAGTCGGTTCGAGGTAACGTTCTGACAAAGTAACGAAGTAACGGCCAAACTTACCCTCCTCTCTGCGGAAGCGAACCACCGCCGTCCTGCTGCCGTTTTCATAGTCAACTTCGCAGTCGCCTCCGTTGGATCTTTTACTTTGAAAGTATTTCACTAATTTGTTTTTTAATCTCGGTGCGTTGTTTTCCTCGAGCTGGACGAGCAGAGTGTACGAGTATTCGTCCGCCATGACCGCCGACCCGACTCCCTCTGCCCGGTTCACCGCCCGGCTGCACTTTCACTTTTGATTCCGCGGAAATGGAGCGTCGCGTCTATTGTCGGGCGTTACCGAGGGAGGCGCTGACGCAGGAACATTTTATCACGGGGCCACAGACGGCCATAAGCAGAAAACTTCCTGTTAAACCAGCTTAAAATTTAGCAAACACTCCGAGCAGCAGCCGGCAGCGACTCTCTCTGACCCTCTGTGTGCGGTGCTCCGGTACTTTCCCGTGCGAGGTGGGTGAGTAACGTTACAGAAACCTCCTCACGTCACAACTGACCGTTTGCTTCGCTGAAATTATTAGAAGTGTCGAAATACGCGTCACACTAGCGATTAATGTTCGCAGAAGCTAGCTTTAGGATATTTTGTTGTCTCGTGCGCCGTGCGTCAGGTTGCACGCGCTTCCCTAACATATTTCAAAAAAGTGGCGGGTGAATTAACGGCCAAGGACGGTGACAGCATCACGTCTGACACAGGACGGAGTGAGGCTGACAGACCCGCTTAACGCTGTACTGTCAGCCATGAATCTTTTGCGTCTGTTTGTCATTATGGACACATTTTGAAAAACGTTATCCAAGTGACGTCAAGAAAACACTAACGTTGAACTAAATTACGTTAAATCGCGGGCCTAACGGTTCTTTGCAATGTACGAAAAGTAACAACGTTAAATCTCAGACCTGAAAAAATGTGGACATCACACAACAACTGTAGGACAACGTTAGTTTCACTTTCTCTTCGTTACTTTCAACGCACATCTCAACTGTTTTTGTTCGAAAAAGTAAAGCATAATAATACTGTACACTAAATATAAAGTCTGGTATACTGAGCACATTATTTTATGCATCGTTGTGTCGTAGGGACAAATTCATTTCATGTCTGTTTATAGAAAACTAATTACTGAGTCCAGTAACCTCGTGAGTTGGAGACGGTCTCTGTCGCCCTCTACTGGGCTAAAAAGAAAACAGCACTATAGTGTTAAAGAAATATACAGTGGATCACCAGCAGGCAAAGCAGATCAGATATTTCAGAGTATTATTTACTGCAATTAAATCACTTTTACTGTGTTATTATTATTTTCAATTTTGATCTGATTCCAGTTATTATAGATTATGCTGTTCTATACAGTTTTATTGTTTTGTACACACTGAAAATCATTTCCTTCTTGCCTTGAGCCACAGTCAGATTCCTCACATATTCAGCACAAAGCATTAATTGACCATGTAAAGGCACTATATGTAATATTTCTTGTCTTGATTCATTATGAAACAAAAAGTGTGTGCATGATGTTTGAGGTGTGATCACACGTGTGTGTGTGTCCTTTTACAGTTTACTGACACACTGTTTTTTCTGCAGGAATCATGCTCAGTAAATTGGATTTTCCTCTTCATGGGCCTGCCGTCAACATAGTGAGAAGGTGTGGACCTGCTCTGAGTGCTGTGCTTGAAAGCAAATTTGGATGCGTGGCCACCATCGATGGAGTGGACTTTGAAGGAGACCAGAGCGTTGCACGGAAAACAAGGCCGACTGTTGCTCAAGAGAAAAGGTTTGAAGCTTATCTTGCTGCAGGTATTAAAGTGTCTGTGTGGAAGGCTGATCTCACCGATTTCCAGGCCGATGCCGTGGTGAATGCTGCTAATGAACATCTTCAGCATTATGGTGGTCTTGCTCTGGCTCTGTCTGAAGCTGGTGGCCCACAAATCCAACAAGAGAGTGATATTTACATCAACAGACATGGTAAATTAAGAACGGGAGATGCAGTTGTCTCTGATGGTGGGCTACTTAAATACAGAAAGATAATTCATGCTGTCGGCCCACACCTATCAAGACATCCCTCTTCGTTTGAAGTTGATTCGGCTGAAACGGGTTTGAAGAGGGCCATCTGGAGCATTCTGGACAGAGTTAAAGAACACAATCTGAAGTCTGTTGCCATTCCTGCTATAAGCTCTGGACTGTTCAACTACCCCCTGCCACAGTGTGCCAACACCATAGTGAAATCTGTGGCATATTACTATCAGAATTTTAAAGGACATTATCCCAAAGAGATCATGCTGGTGAACCACGATGAGCCCACGGTCAGGGAAATGGAGAGGGCCTGCATTCTGATATTAGCCCCCAGCCGGCCCTTCACATACAGCCAGGCAGCAGCAGGCAAAACCAGAAGTGATGCCAAAACCTCGCCGCTGACTGTCCAGATGGGAAAAGTCAGTCTGACACTGAAGAGGGGCAAAATTGAGGAACAGCAAGTAAGAATCTTTGAAGTTTCGTCATCGCTATCTTTTTTTTTTTTTTTTAATGTATTTTTTTATCTTTATTAATATTTATTGACTGCAGTATGGGGTCAAAGGAGTTTAATTATACAGCTGTTCTTGTGTGCATGTGCAGTTCAGCTCTTTGGTCCTACTTTGATGATCTGTGGCTCACACTCTGAAGCACATGGCATAAGTTCAGTTGTGGTGTGTCCAAGTCCACTTTTTGATTTAGACAACGTGTAATCTGGGTGCAAAGTAGGCACAAGGGGATGGACTCACTTCCTTAAATAATCATAAGTGTGTTTTGGGTGTAATGAGGATTTAACCAATCAGTGTCTCGCCTCACATCCCCTTTGAGAGCCAGGTGCGCTTGGACGAAGGTGCATTCCTATTTCGATAGCAGAGACGATCTGTTACAGCTGTGAGTGCTTTTGCGAAAAATATTGCAATAACAGTGTGCGGCGCCGGGCAGAAGATAGGGCCCTTTGAGTAATTATGTCTGAAAAATAGTTAACATCGGCCCTCATGCAGCTGTCCCAGTTGATTAAGGTTCAGAGATTATTTGTCTGATACCTTTTATCTAACTTTCTTGTCTTCATATTCTCTCAGACAGATGTCATCGTAAGCGCAACATACAATCGAAATCTGAAGTCAGGTGAAATTTCCAGAGCTTTGTTGCAAAAAGCTGGCCCTGGACTGCAGAAAGAAATTGATAGTGCTTCTTTGAAAGGAAATACCATCGTCACAAAGGCTTACAAGCTGAACTGTAAAGAGGTGTATCACACTTGCTGCACTGGAATGCGGTCAGACACAGCTCAGCAGGTACAGTATGTGTTCAACTGTTATGGGTGATTTCACTAACAAATTGAAAAACAATGGTCTGATATATTCCAGACTTAAAACAAATCAACTTTAAATAAAATCTGTCACATATCATATTCCAGTGATTATAAAATATAGCACAACTAAAAGCCAAGTATTCAAATTGCTGAGAAAACCAATACTGCTATATGTATGTAAACTGTTTTGGTTGCACATTAATAAGACCTTTTTATTTGCTCATTCGTCTGTCTGCTTATTCTTCCATTACAGGCTCTTTTCAGGTCCATATCCGAGTGTTTGCATCTGGCAGCCTCAAAACACCACAAGTCAGTCGCCTTTCCTGCCATCGGCACTGGAGACCTGGGGTTCAATAAAGCAGAAGTAGCTCAGATCATGTCACGTGCAGTTAGTGACTTCGCTCAAGCTCTGCCAAACAAGATGGAAGTTTATTTTGTCATATTTCCCTCTGACAACCTCACATTTCAGGTTTGATTAAACTGATTGAGAGAGATATTATAGATAAATTGATAGATATAAATTAATGACCTTTTCTTTCCAGGCTTTTGAGGAACACATGATAAATCTTAAGAGACATGCATCTGGACCCAGCTTTACACATGGTAACAGTATTTTCATTTACAATTTGTATGTACATAAAGGTGACCTTTGGTGCAGGTACTTACAGGGGTGTATGTGATAGACACCTCATAATATCCAAAGCGTGACAAAGTGCTTGTAGAATCTTAAAAGTTTATTGTGTAGAAATGCCATCACACACAGGAATTTTTCTGAAGACACTGCACACATCCAAAGTGTGATTCAGCAAATCACTAACTTTACATTGTCCTTGTAGTGACATAAATGTCTGCTTATGATTTGTTTCCCACGTTAGATTTGTCTGTTGTTCACTATGCTGTCCACTGCTGTTTACTGCAGGTTGCCATAGAAAACTGTAGAGCTAATTATCAGCTTAGTGTGGGAATACATGCTTGATTAATTCCTGTTGTCATTGTATTTAATGTAATAATGTTACTGGTCTTAAATCACAGCACTAATGTTGGACTTAATGTCTGCCGTAGGAGCAGTTGAGCACAAAGTTGAATCTGAAGGCAGCAGAGCTCCCACTCCTCAGATCAGCCTGAATGCCCCCTCCGACGAAGCAACACAAGAGGCTGAGAGATGGCTCCACGACCTCTTTAACTGCTCAGGCTGTGTTGTTATCCACAACAACCTCATCCTGCACCTTGGCGAGGAGGAACACGTGCAGCTGTCCCGTCTAATGGAAAAGGGAGTTTCCATTGAGGAGAGTTTTGAGCGAGGACGTGCGAGCATCATCGTGCAGGGGGAATCAAATGAAGCTGTTGCGGTTGCTGGGATGCAGGTGGAGGCCATGCTCTGCAACATCCAGAGGGAGTTTGTCAAAGAGAAAGAGGATGCTGTTTTCACGATGTTGACTCAGAATGAGTCCTTCAAAAGAACGACACTCAGTCGTAACGGCCCAGAGTTCGCAGACAGATTTTCTCCCTTTAAAAATGCTGGGCTGCGGATAGTGAAGGTATGATATGTGTAAATGCAACACGCTCAAAGTTGTTGATAAACTGTGTAACTTTGTAATTTGGTGAATGTCACCATTATACTTTTTAATATTTCTTCACTATTACATGTATTCAAATCAACTATGCTTTAGTCTGCTGCATGCGTCCTCTTGAGCCACTGCTTGACCAGTGAAGGTTTTTATCTTTAGGTGGACCGAGTGGAGAATCCGTCACTGAGTAAGCTCTTTGACCTCAAGAAAGGACAGCTCAGCTGCAACAAAACAGAAAGAATGTTTCAGTGCATACCTGCGCAGTTCTGTGAGATGGTCAGCCACATTGGATTCCACGCAGAGTTCGCACCTCCTGATGGTAAGATTATACCTCTACTAATAGTATTTGATAATCCAAACTAATTCTTTACATCTATTAACTGAACATTTTCTATTGTCCAAAGATCCTGAATGACTGATTTGGAAAAGAGATTACATTTTTTTCTAAAAATTCATTTCATCTTCCTCTGAACAGACCCAGCATACGGTGAGGGTATCTACTTTACCAACACTGTGAAAAAAGCCCTGGACGTGTGGAAGGAACCAAACAAGGAGTATCTGCACTTTGTGGAGGCTGAAGTGCTGACAGGAAAGTCCACTCCTGGTAAAAAAGGTCTCATTCTGCCTCCTGCTGTGGGGACAGATCCACACACTGTGTACGACAGCGTGACAGGACCAGAAATCTCCGTCATCTTCAGCGGTTATCAAGCTCTGCCCAAATATATCATCACATGTAAGATTTGCACTGTCTGAAAGGGGTTTTCATTCCACAGTTTCCTCTGGGTTTAATGTGATGGATGATACAAACGTAAGAACCTGTTGAACAGAGGCAGACAGAAGGGAACAACAGTCGTCTAAGTCAAGCTGCATTTAAGTTTTAGAAAGACACAGCTGTATGCATAAACCTTACTCCTTAATTTAGTCCATATTAAAGAGGAAACACGTCAGATAATGTTGTTTCAAACAGCTTTAAATTTTGTTGTTAAAAGCTGAACACTCAAAGCTGCAGCCTCTTTAATTTCTTATTGTTTCAATACAACTTGGTTTCTTTTTCCTGATTTTACAGAGCAGCCCAATCATTTGTAAATCAATCAATGCACTTAACAAAAAACTTACAGCAGCTATATATATATATATATGCGTGTGTGTGTGTGTATTTACCAGTAGTGTAACTAATTTGATACCAGTGATGACATAAAGTTTTATGGGATCTCTACCAAGACTATCTGTCATAGACCAGGTGAAAAGCGGTGATTCACAGGTAGGGATGTGCATCACAGCACGTGATACATGACTGTAACCTCATTGTAAAACGTTGAAAAATGACTGTCAAATTGTGCCGGATGTTGATTACAAAAGTGAATAAAAAATATAAGAAAAAAAGGTTCGGAGCATCATATTTATTCATGTATTAAGTGTCATGTTCGAGAATGTGGAAACACAATCATGAATTCTGATACTTCTGACTTTAATAGTAGTTTATGTTCAAAGTTCATTTCATGGAGTTCAAGAAAAAAAATGTACAATGCACAATAAACAGGAAATATCCCTCTATGCAAAATATAAACAAACATCTGAGATTTACTGGAGAAATTTTCGATCTTTACTTTCTAACCAAGACTTTGTAAAACCCTTGATCCTAAACTCTGTGTAACCACAACATCTGGCCTTCAGAAACGAGACTGAACATTTCACAGCACAACAGGATTCCACACATGAATTATGGACAACAAGGATTTTCCCAAACACATCTGGGTATCAGCAAATGATGCACTTCAGCTGTGAGATATTACTGGCAACAACATCACATCTGAAGGATTGTCAAGAAATTTTTTCAGCCATGAAACTGTAGACAAGGATGTTTTGTCACATCAACAGCAGTCTACAAAAAGCTAAAAATACAAAGACCATTTATCACTTCAATAAGGACGACAAAAAGATCCCTTGTACCCGGTAATCATCCTCCTACTGTACACTATTTAAAAATGCAAAAAAAAAACTGAGCGAGAGGAGCGGGGAGAACCGGTTGAGTGAAGGTTATCTGTAACGATGGTGTTTGTTTTCTACAAAATGACAACATGAGCAGAACATCTCAACAGAACAGCAGCTGACTGTGGTCATGACCAAAGGACAAAGTCAGGCTGAGTTAAATAAATATGGCACATCTGGCCTCAAATATCGACACCAGCGCTGACATTTACAGTATTTCTATCAATATGCTTCTATGACTTGAGGTTTTTCTGCGTGACGTTACATTTTGATACAGCAACTTTTTTTTTCTAACTGGAGTTTATAGCTGCACCCTCTCCTCTAAAAATGCCCAGGATGGAGGCCCTGGTGTCAGCCTGTACTTTGCCTACAGTGCAACCTTCACACGACCTACATGTGGCTAATAAGCCCTCCAGAGGATGGCCGTCAAAACAGAGGAGTGCATAAATTCCTGTCAGTTGGTCCCAGATTCCAATAGCTCTAAATGATATTCTTCTACTGTTCAGAGACACCATCTCTGCTGCCACATAAATGTAAACACACACACACACACACGCAGTCACTCGGTGCATTCGGCTATCTCTGTGCCATCGACAAGCAGCGTGTGGATGATCCCGTCTCGTCTCTTCCCGCTGCTCACAGCCTTCACACAGCAGTTGTGGTCTCCCAGTGTGAAATGAGTTTCTGTGCCATCGTCCACAAACTCCCCCTGCAGGTGAAAATCAGACAGAAGTGAGGACAAACCAAGCATCACACACTTCCATACTGTCAGCTCTGGTGCTGGTTACATGCAGATGTTGCAGATGTTGCAGGTGTGAGACCTGCTAATGTCTTGTTATACTCAGTTCATCCTTTATTGAACAACAAATCACTGTGTACTTACTGCAGTCTCAATATTTTGTCCATTACACCAAACATCCATGGTGTCTTTCTCTGCAAGGAAGTAAACACACACTTAATCAATGAAGCACGACGCTGTTGGACCACAGAGGTGTCATGTGACTGCCAGGTAACAGCTGCTAAACAAGCCTCAGTATGTGTGCCGCCAGGTTTCAGTCACTGTTTGCACCATCTAACGCTGAGTTCATCTGATTATTTTGTTTCCCACAGCAACCAGACAGAAAGCGCTGCCCTGACTGGAACGCTGAACTGAATCACTTGACAAACTGATCACTGAAAAATAGAAAACAAAATAGAAGATCAATCCAGAAAAGCAAAGGGTTTTTTTCAATACATTGTCAAAGAAAAGATAAGAAATTTAATATGACTTCATTTTTGTTTTTGATGCTTTGACTGGAAGAGAATTTGTTATGTTTAACCTCAAAAATGTCATAAAAACCTTTTTTCTGAAAGTGATTTAAGTGACTTTTTAAAAAAGGCAGCAAAAATAAATGATAATATTCAGATGTTTGTATTTGTGTAAACCTGTAAAATAAAGTTTGCTTTGTGTTACTTCATTTCGTGGAAAGCCACTGTGTATTTGAAAGCAAAATATAATTTGACCGGAACACATCCAGCCGATGTCCACATGAGGGCGACATTACGCTGACTGTGATCCAATCATCAACAGAAGAACAGGTCACCTCCACACGTTTCGGCCGATCCAGTCACTTACTTGGATTATTTCGCTGCTGATTTTCACAGAGCAGCATTGCACATTAATGTGCAACAGTTCCTCTGTGTTGCACGTGCTTCAGGTGTTACGTCACCTGATGGACGGTAAGCAGTGCAGTTCTAAGCAGGATTAACTTGCACAGATAACAGAGGTGGCTGAGGATGGCGCAGAGCTTAAACCTGTTAAAGAGCTTAGCCTCGGCGCAGACATGACATGAGTGGCTGCTCTGTGAGGAGGCAGAAATCACGCGACGCGAAATATCAGCTCGGTATCTCTTCTTATTGATCACATACATGAACAAATACACCCAGACACTGATTTGAACATTTATGGGTGGATGCTCTCACACAACACTGCCCACGGAGCTGCTCGGTGTGGGAACAGTTGAGAATGTATTATTTGGTAACGTGGAAGGACACTGAACACACAGACAAGCTCACCCAGCACCACCCTGCAGTCAATGCCGTCCAGGTTGAGCAGCCAGGTGCTGGTCACCTTCGATCTGTTCTCCATGTACTTCTTCAGGCTCTTCCCGTTGATCTCCAAGGTGTACTCATAGGCGAAGCCGCTGACTGCATCGATGTTGATGGTGGCTTTGGTGTCTGATTTGCCCACGCTGAATGTCTCCTTCCCCACAAGTTTGAACATCCAGTCCCGTCTCAGGATCTCCTGCAGTGACATCAGGCACAATCAGACATTCACGGGTTCTCATCACTTGATTAGAAGCTGTGATCCTCGGTAACATTCACGTTCCTTTGGATCGTGATGATCCATACCTTCCCATCGACGTAGATGACCCTCTTTCCGGTGGTCGTGCCGTGTTCAAACTCTATCCTGTGGACTCCGTCGCTCAGTGCCACCTCCCACACACCAGCGAGGTCACTGGACATCCTGCCGTCTGCAGGGCCGCTGGACACTGACAGCACAGCAGCTGCTTACACCGCGAGCTGCCGGGGAGAAAGCATCCGTGCCTCACGTTAACGGTAACTAGCTAATGAACTGGACTGACGTTAGCTGGCTGATAAAAAAGACGTGAAACCGGATCATAGTTTCCTGTGCAGGTGTTTAACGTTACTGCTACAGCGAGCTCATCAGACACACCGTGAAAAAATCAACTGTTAGCTCACTCGTGACTGAAACAAGGCTAATAGAGACGCTGTGGGAAGCTGTCGCCGTTTGTTGCATTACGACTTCCGGTGTCAGGAGATCCCTTTCAAAATAACAGCAGACAGCGAGTGGACGTGTTTTTGCCTCGGTCCTATGTACATTTTTATGACATATATTCAACGGAGAAAATGTGGTAGAAAAAATATTGAATACTGAATATCAGAAATTCTTGGATATATAATTTTCACATTAAGGTGCAAACTACAGACTCAACAGGCTCCACAGAAATGTTTTCTTGGATCTAAGTTCATCACTGTCATAGACAGGGCCAGGCAATTAAGATGTAATATCATTACTGAGATATGGGACGATATATCATCTTAGATACTAGATATCATTAAATCATGATCTGGAGTAAATTGTGTTTTTCCTGATTATAAAGGCCGCATTACAGCAAAAACATGTCATTTTCTCAAGTTGTCAGATGGTTCTACATGTTTTAATACTTTATTCTACCCATTTAGTCATTATATCTACATTACTAATAATTAATGATCAAAAATAGATTTTTTAAATTTTCTTTTTCTTTTCTTTTTTTAAGAGTACCAATAGTCATCCCTACAATACTGTCACATCAGGGAGGGAATTTGGTTTAAAAAAAAAAAAAAAAAGTAATATTTTCCACTTTTCTCCCAGTTCTAGGATTAGTAAAGTGCTTTTGAGGAGATTTAGAAATAGTGAGATATATGTCTTGTTTTGAGAGATAAAGCTAAAAAATACTGATATACTTTTCAGCCCTACTCCTAATCGCTCTTTAGCAAGACTTACATGACTAGGCAGTTAGTTTACAAAAAATAACTTCTCAAGCCTATTAAAGCACAAACACATTAGTTCGGAAAATACCGTACATAACAATCTGGGTTTCGATTTTCCGTCTGAGATCAAATTACCTTAAGAAACGCTTTCAACAAACTGGCCTCTTACTTTGAAACGGAGCCGGAAGCAGTACTGCGTCACATTAGCAAAATGTGATGTTTTCAGTAGCTCTAGCAGTGAGCGTTGCCTTCCTGGCTGTAGGAGGATACATGCAGACACTCTGTCATGAAAACTTTTCTTGTTTTGGTACATGAAGATTACCTAAATGTTGGAGAAGCAGCGCTCTCCCTCAGCGGGCCACTCCGGCGAAGTTTATCCACGGGTAGTTCACTTTAGCTTCGGTACACAGTCAACAGACGGGCTGTGAGTACGCTGTTGCTATGGTAACATGATATCCGCCTACGTACACACATGACCACGCCCACTCAGGAAAACGCAGTCTTTAAGATGGAGTTTGAGTTGAGTGTTGTTAAGAAGTAACTTCACCTCATCATTATTATATATGGAATAACAAGGACATATTATACAAACACAAATCCCTCTTTATTGAATATTGGTTTAACAATAATGTTGTGCATGTAGCTCTACTATTCAATAAGGATGGTCTCCTCTACTCCTATGATGAATTTTTTTTATACAAGATCCCTGTGTCACCTGTGGATTTTGCCAACATCTCTGGAGCGATCCCTGCTGGTGTTTGCATGTTATTTAGATCTCAACCAAGGGTTGATCTGCAGCAGTTATCCTTGTTATCTCTGACAGACACTCCAACAGGTAAAATCTGTTTTCCCAGTAACTCTGGTATTAACAATAGATCGATCAGAGCTCTGTTTCAGCGGGATGTTATTGCAGTTCCATGTGGTGTCATACTGGAAAAAATTTGTGGATGATATAAACTGGCAGAAAGTCTGGCGTCTACCCAATCGTTATTTAGTAACCAGTAAAGTGAGAGAAATCTCTTTTAAATTAATTCATAAATTCTATCCAACCAACGAATACATTAATAGAAAGTTTGGAAGAGACACTGATGTGAAATGTAATTTTTTCCATGAACATACTGAAACTGTTACTCACTTATTTTGGCTCCGCCCCATTGTCAAAAGTCTCTGGGTTAATATTTGTAAGTTTATTGCTGACAGTATCGATAAAGGCTTTATCTTGTTTTGGAGGAATGTATTGTTTGGACTCGTGGATTCTAACTCACATAAGGAAAAGTCTCATATAGCATATATGAGTAACCTTATCATTATAATGGCCAAATTTCATATCCATAAATGTAAATTCACACATGCTTTACTGCATTTTACAACGAGTTCAGACAATACATTCATTCAGTCCAACACTCTCAAAATCAAACGGCTGTTAAAACTGTTACTGCCTGTGAAAGCTTTCATATTTTTTTATGAACTGTTACCCTTGCCCCCGAGTGTAAAGTATCAGGATGAGAGACTTCTTTTTTCTGTTGATCCTGTTCCTGATCATTCCTTTGCCAGAAATATTTACACTGTAATGATTTACCTCTACTTTAACCTGTGTTGTGTAAATAAAGCTGCTTTAAAAGAAATAAATGAATAAAAAAAGAAAAAAGAGTGTTGTTGAGAAGACAGAAGCATTCATGAAACCTGGAACAGAGCGAACGGCTTGAACGAGCAGCTGGAGTGAAACAGGAAACAGTGAGATGATGCAGTTCTCTGTCTGTACGGGTTTGAGATGTATGAGCGAAACTTCTGTGTGGACACCTTGGTTTGGAGGGTTAGGGACTCCTACCTCCTCATGTTTTTATAGAAACTTAAATCTGTCAATCAAATTCTGATAAAATGCACAGGATATACTTTTAATAATAGATACATTATTAACACTGCAAAGAGTAATGATGATGATTCAAATATAACATAAGATCACAACATGAAAAAGCACATAAGCTTACTGTGCTTGTTTATCATGACCATTAAAATTAATTGTCAGCTAAGAGAACCACTGACATATTCTCCACCACAGTATTTACTAAATACTATACTTCCTGTATTTATTTATTTAGTGAGTTAGTTATTTGTCTAGTTATTTATTCCTTCTTTTCTCGGCCATCTTTACCTCTCACTGGTCTTTGTGCACAGCAAAGACTTTGCCTGGATTGCTTCAGTCTTTCCACTTGATTAAATTAATAACAAGAACATGGCCAGAATGTGGACAGTGTCATCATATGTTTAAACAGCATTTCATTGTCAAGTTTATTTGTATTTTTTCTCGTCTTTGTTATTTACAGATGGAAATTTTAGTTTAATTTTTGTCCAACAGTTGGCAGTTTTAGGTTTGTTTGTTAGAGACCATTCTCTGTTACTCTGCCTTTAGCTTTACCTACGTTTAATAACAGACCATTAAAATGCTATTATTTTAGATGTTTATTGTTTACTATTTACCTGTTACTTAGAGACAATTTTATTTTTCACTTTTTTTGCCATGACAGAGGTCCCAATGTTGCCTACAGATAGTAGCATTTATTTAAGGAACAAAACAATTACAGATCACTCACACAACCGGACTGAGTGAAGAAAGACACTTTGTTCAGAGGATTTATTGTGACAGAAGTGTAAACCATTTTAGCTGAAACTGGAAAAAAAATGTGGGAGCCTGAACAAAGCAAACATTAAATCCCCAAAAAGTAGAAGAGGAAGGATGCTAAAGGAGAGAGGAGAGATCGGGAGTTTTTCTGACACCTTCAGGAAACTTCATTACATGAACTAACCAAAAATTACATTTTATCTGCTTTTCAATAGATACTTTTTCTGGCACCATGCAGCCATTTATTCCTTATACTGTATGTTAGCTGATGTGAATTTGTAAGTACCAAACACAAAGTGGTTGCTGCTTAGACAAAGAACACAGAACATATCAGCATGTATCAGGTTTTTTCAAACAGTTTTATGTAAATAGCTGAGAATAAAAGGATAATACAGTAAACATTCACACGAGCTGACAGTGTATAAACATCCTTTCACATGTAAAGCTATTTTGCAACTGAGGCTGCTGCAAAATTTCTTAAGAAGAGACTTTCTTCCCTCTTCTGTTTTTTTACACCACAGAGCCAACCACCAAAGACAGCCCCGGCGCATGGACACACACACCATGTCTGCATGTGCAACCTGCTCAAACATTCATATGGTCAAGATACACATTTAGATACAGAGATCGAGTGCATTCTATTTATCAGAGCCATATGTCAACTGTAATATATCATTGTAAGAGTATAGCATTGATTGCAAGGACAGCCCCAATAATTGCAGCTAAATCAGCTCATCATCTTCTTCCTCTTCATCAGACATCTTGTTACAAAACAGAGAGCTTATTTCACCACTTCTTCCTTGTGAGACATTTCTTTTCACTTATGTGTGGTGTAAGAAAAAAAAGGTCAAAAAGCATTCAAATTAACGATTGCAAAACAGAAAGATGCTTCCCCAGTCATGTCAACAATGTCTTGAATCCAAACCAAAGGAAGCTGCATTATTAAAGGTTTTAAAGGACTTCCTTTTTCCACTTAAAACCACACAAGCTTTGTAAAATGTGCATAACTATAAAATCACGCACCATCAAAGTCATCAGTGATCGTGCAGGTTTCTCACTACTTCTTTAAACAAATTTTTCCTCCATTCACAGATTTGTATTCAGAGGTCCAGCACCACTGTTTTTCTCTGGAATACATTTTTTTTACCTTTACTTATTAGCTTTTCCAGGGTTTCTCATGTTTTAAAGATTATATTGTTTATATACTATAATATCAGATTTGGCCACTTGGTTAAAGGGTCTGTACCCATCAGGGGTTATTTACATAGTTGCAGAGGTGTTTCTAGATCTGGTACTCCCATAACTGTAGGCAGAGCCCTTCCTGTAAGCCATCTGGATCCGTTTGGTGATGAGGCCATGACTGTAAAGAGCTGAAAGAAGCTGGTTACGAAACTTCTGCCCAATGAAGGCGTACAGTACTGGATTTACTGCACAGTGCATGAAGGCCAACACTTCGGTCACGTTTCGCATCACTTCCACTCTGTAGAGAGTGTCACATGATCCCACTTTAATGGACCCCCCTTCTATGAGTGTGTCAATCAGGACAGTTATGTTATAAGGCAGCCAGCAGAGAACAAATGCTAACACCACCGCTAGGATGATGCGTATGGCCTTACGCTTTTGCTGGTTACGTGTGTGAAACAGCACCACTGCAGTCCAGCTGTAGCAGACAGCCATCACTGCCAGCGGCAGGAAGAAGCCGATCGTGTGGCGCATGACACGAATGCTAACACGCCAGCGGTCACTGCTTTCACCAGTTAGGTTTTCATAGCAAATGGTCTGGTCCAGGTCTACAGCAGGCATGCTCTGCCTCTGAATGGCCACAGGTAAGGAGAGCAGTCCAGCCACCACCCAGACAATAACACAAGCCACTTGCACTAACAGGTGGTGGGAGGGCCGGGCACGTGTGGCTCTCACAATTGCGAAGCAGCGGTCCACACTGATGCATGCCAGCAGTAAGACACCACTGTACACTGATGTCTCCTGAAGGCCTGACAGGACTTTACACATGTAGTTGCCGAAGATCCAACCAGACTGAATATACACAGCCCAGAACGGGAGGGTAAGACTGAAGAGAAGGTCTGCTATCGCCAGGTGCATCAAGTAGATATCGGTGCTGGCTCTGCCTTTCTTCATGTAACAAACCACATAGACAACGACACTGTTGCCCACCACGCTGAAGACAAACACCACCAAGAAGGTGACCATCACGCCGTAGCTGTTAAATTCTGGCACAGTTGCAGGACAATAATGTGATGATCCTTCCTCATCTGAAGGCAATGAGGAATTGTAAATAGCATTGAATAAATCTTCATCAATGTAATCTTCATCTGTTGTCTGCTGCGGAATAAAAGCAAAACCATGACAGGTTGCACATGTAGTGGCAGAAGAAGTATCATAAGCAGAACTGACAGCGGTCTGTGTCGTCATTGTGGCACAACAGAGAAAAGCTTTTGGTGAATTAAAGCTGGTACTTGGTTTTGGAGTTTTGCCCTATTTGCCCAAATGTACAGAAACAGAAGGTCTGTTTTGCTCGTGGGACATCTCCTTGACACAGCATCAGAATGAAACTCAAGTGAATATTCCAGATTAAGAGTGGACTCACCAGCTTTAAGTGACTAGTTTGGGTTATGTTCGTTTGCTTTCTTGCTGTGAGTTACATGAGAACAGGGAAACCACTGTCTTATCTTTGTATTTTATTCCTAAAGCTTGCAGCTGGTTAGCTTAGCTCTCTTTGTTATGTCTAAAGAACAGCAAAGCCTGCCTGCTGGGCTCTAGTCTTTGTGCTGAGCTAAGCTAACTGGATGCTGCCTGTCGAAATATCAAGAGATGGACAGATGGAGGTTGTTGTTATCTATTTCTCAAGAGGGTGAAAAGGCACACGTTCCCAGATGCAAAACTACTTTTTTGAAAAAGATGAGCTATAGACTGCAGCTACTGAAGTCCTTAACAATTTCCAAACTAACCGGTGTTTGAACTTGCTTGATGCAGCTTTAACAGATTGAAATGTTATGTTGGTGGCAATCAAATTAAGATTTTTATTACAATTTGTTTATTACCACCATTTTAGACAGAACAGAACAGCATACTGCTTTAATCATAATAGCATATATTCATATGTTCACAATGTAATTACGCTGAAAGAAACTGTAACTATTTCTTAGCCTTATATGCATAGATATTTTATCATTTTCTTACATTTACACTCTACTGCAACTTGACTATAACAAACATTCAAATATTCAGTTTTTTTTTTACCTGATATTCTTCATCTTGATTGGTTAGAACCAAATACTTCAAAACAGCAATGATGAGAAGTTGCAGCTTCATCTCTCCTTTCCTGAGGCGCACAGGTCAATGAGAATCAAACTCTCAGACGAGTAGTGCTGTCTTTACTCAGAGATGACAAGAAGTCCTTGTGTAACGTGAGTTGCCATGGATATATGAACAAACTGTATCAGTTCCAGAGAAGTAAGCAAACCACAGGTACTAGTTTTTTAAGCAATCTAGATGAGGATCTTGTTCAGGTTGTCCCTTCAGTTACAGGTTAAATGTGACAGGATGTTTAAACTTATGTTTTTCAGTGTGGTTTTAGATTTAATCATCACATTAACGCAGCTCTTATCTGAGGCATCAACGAACTAGAAATCAGCGGTGACTGACAAAGAGTTCTTTTTGTAGCAAAGCATGCTTTGCTGCTGCCTCAATACATTTGATTATTCATTTGGCCCATCAAGCCCTTAAAGGACAGGTGCTTTAAACTTTCTTAGAATTTAAATGATCCAAACTTAAATTTTTTCTGAGGTTCCACACGGGTCAATCCTTGGACCCTTGTGTCTTTGCATGAAGATGAACACAACTGTAAAACTTTCAGTTTCTGAGGTTTATTGCTGTATGTATGCAAGTGTCAGTGCTTGTGGCTGGTCTGGTTTGTCACTGCACTGACTCCACATGTGTTTTTTTGTTTGGGGCCAAAGACTCAAAGAATATATTTTGATGAATTTGCTACATGGAAGAAACTTGGCTTTGAAAATTCATTTATTTTGATAATCTGCTTACAAACTTTATTTATATGACTTCTTCAGTTAGAACATATGAATTTATGGATCTAATATTTTACACCAAGCTATCACATTCTGCTAAAATGTATTTTCCCAAACATATTTTTAAAGATCCTCTCTTTTTCTTTCTTTCTTTCTTTCTTTCTTTTTAAATGATATTCTCCTACACCAGAGGAAGCTGCTGCTCAATAAAGGTTGTGACAGACTTCAAAAAGCAGAACAATAAATTATTATAATTTTACTTTTGCTGCTCCACATCTCAAGACTGTTAGCTTACAGTCATTCCAAAACATGCACAGATGTGTTCTTTGTCTCACTCACTCACACAAAAAAGGACTGTGGATCCAAAAAATGTCACACCATTGTTAAACCTTTCCCACTCATCTTTATCCACCCTTTTCTCAATTTATTGCGAAAGGTTTCTGGCCTACTTTGTTGAAAAAATCAACAACATTCAGTCCATTTTCAGTAACACAATAGTCCGCTGTGATCTGTGGTTTCTCAAACAGTGATGATGTGAAGATGATGAAGAAACTGCCACTGACACCGACTTGATTGTATATAAAAAGGTTTATTACAAAAAAGTACAGCATCAAATAAAACACTCCGGAGCGTGTGTTTGAAGACCCCAAGCCAATATGAGTCTTACCCTAAAGATGAGACATTCCTGCTTATATAGGGGGGTTGTTTTTGTAAATCTGAGGCTGAAACATCTGGTTTTAACTAAAAGAGGGGGTCCTTGGTCCGAACCGAGGTGACCCCAACTCCTCTCGTATAGCATCCGCTCACATTCTGAGGCCTCAACTCCCGTTCATGAATCTGTGAGACACCACAGATCAACTCGTCCACTGCAACGCTCTCCTGTGTGAATTCACCCCATATCATCCAGTAACCTTCACAGCATTGAATCCCCTGAGTCCTCACTATGTGCTCCCTCCTAAATGTCTCAAAGAGGCTCTACCGATCTTGGTCTTTGCTCACGCCCCATCATCAGTCTCTCTCTCATGTTTGACATACATATCACAATTTTTTTCCTTTCAAGGAATGGTGATCCTGAAACTGATATTCCTAATTAATTGCATTCTTACAAGTTTTTTTGGTCAGGCTTGTATTTGCACTAGCACCACCTGGAGGAGAAGAAGCTGAATCATTCAACTTTTTATCCACCGCTGTTAACATTTTGTTGTATTTTTTTCTAATTTGATTATTCATTTATTTTGATGTACTCTCAAAAACAGCCAACAGTTTATAGCATTACAACATATTTAAGTTGCTTGGAGGTGTGTCCTGTGCATTCAAACTTTTCAGGTCATTTTGAAAATAAAGAGCAGGATTACAACTACTTATTCTTGTATTTGTTTTCCTCATTATTACAAATATGGTTGTTGTTGTTGTTGTTGTTTTTTTACCTTATCATAATTTTCTTTTTTTTTCCTACTCCCACTATTACTACTGTGAAAGTGTCTAATCTCCCAATATTTTCACATACCTCTGACAACTTCAGCAGCTCCAAGTAAGCCTAGATGGGAACCACTGCTTAAAGTGAACATAGGAACGCTGCACCCCAACCCAGAAATATGCAATGCACAACAACAGGTAAAGACAAGTAGAAGATTTATTTCACATTTTTTCTTTCAAATATCACCAGCTGTGATTGAGGAATCAAAGACATTAATTTATTAGTCACAGGAACTGTTAAAGAGGCTGAAATGCACAGAAGGAAAAGAGGGATGGAGAACAGTCGAGTCTCCAGAAAACAACAAAGACGGATCAGATGAGGACAAGCCATATGTGACGTCTCCTGATGTGTTTTGAAAGGATGTAGAGTGTGCTGTCTGTGTTTGTTCACTAAAGTCAAAAATATTAACACTTTCATTGTCCAGTCATTCAGAGAGAGTTGACCAATGGGGGCACCACAGCAAGAGGAGACAGGAAGTGCACTGCAAATCACAATACAAAACACACAAAGTTGGCTACACTGGAAAAAAGCCGTTTGATCAACTCAGCAGTCTGTCAAAGCCGACACTGTACTTATATACCCAGCTTTACTAACTCGAGTTTGGACTGAGTTTAAGATACAGGTCTTACAGGGGAGTTGTTTTTTTAAAAACAAACAAACAAACAAACAAAAACAGGTGTAAGAAAGTGTCAGAGTCACACAGGCACTTGAGAGAAATGACAAAACAATACCAATTTACCAATTCCATTAAGGCACAACAGATTACTTCACTCACTCACTCACTCACTCACTCACACACACACAGATCAGTCTTTGGGACACATCAGTGGGCATACAAAGCAGCACACACAACAGAGATAAACTGACAGAGGAACGCCTCCAAATTCAGTTGTGTTGATTTTTTTTTTTTTTTAAACTTAATCTCCATGATCAGATTTCCATTCTGTCACAAACAAAACAAAACTCCTACTCTGACAAATGACTGCTTCCACTGAAGTGCAACATTTTACACATTGCTGTTGAAATGTGACCCACAGTTAGTATTCACTGTAAAATCTGTCTGGGAATGATCCTGTCCTCCTGAACCTAGTTTATCAAGAGGTAATTATTTTTTACCTGTAAAAAGCAGCTACAAGAACCTGTCATTTGAAAGTGAAAGGTTTGTGAAGTAAAGACACTGTTTTTCTTTTTAACACCTCTGTTTGCTGAATGCATGGAGATGAGGTAATGAGCTGTGTCTATCTGTGACCATGGAATAACTGAAATATGAGGATGGTAAAGTGAAACTTGTCATGTCAGTGCTCATAAACAGCTAACAGACTGTTTGGTAAAAGTCATTTTGTTAAACTAAAGCTTAAGCTTTTAATATTTATTAGCCATCTTGTATCTTCTTAATAATACACCAGCAGCATCATACACTGCAGCGCTTTAGCCAGGCTAACATCAGATTTATGTGTCAGTATTAGAGTGAAATGGTTTCATAACCAGTTAAAAACTTCTTGCAGAAAAAAATCAAAACTTTGCTGCCAAAACAGAGCCATCGTGTGTCATTTCAATTTATTTTCATTATTTAAATAATGCACACCTAAATAATAAAATAAATCCCCTCATAAAACAGCTAATGCACATACTAGATTTTTGTTTGGCTATGGTGCTAACCTGCATGTTGATCTAAACTATGAAGAAGAAGAAGAAAAATTCTGTGCGCGCGTGTCAAAAATCTGATCACTAGACAACAAATATTTTTGTGTTTTTTAGTCTGAAAAAACTACATTCGAATGCCTCCATGACATTAACCAAAGGAAAATCATACAGAGCAACTTATTAGCAGAACGTCAACCCGAAATACTTTAAATTTAAGGATAAGGCTTCTTTTGTATTTTTATCCTTCTCACTATCAACAAATCTGCTGTGAAGAAACACTGCCTGACTTCCCTGCCCCGTCAGCCCCCAGCCATTTTTTCTGTTTAGAGACAAACAAATTTAAAAACCGGGGAACAAACATACAGCATGCTCTCTGAAAGTTTCACGTCGGATGAATTAAACTGAACACACAGCTGGACACGATCTCTTACAATTGCTCCTCAAACTTCAGTAAACAGTAAATTTGATTGAGACTCTTTTTCATCCTGGATTTAATGTGTAATCAAATTAATGGGCATAGACAGATTAATTTTAAATGAACTACAGTGAAGCTTCTCTGTGCCGCACATATTGTCATCTGAAGCAAATTATGACTCATTCATATGTAAGTAAGAGTGACCTGATGTGTCCATCTGAGCTGAAAACCTTCAGCTTAAGCAAATTATTTGATTTATGCTCCAGAATAGTACAGCTGAAGAGAGGACACACCGCTGTGGCTGTCGAGGGAGGCTCATGAACTTTGATGAGTACATACAGGCACACTGCACACACACCCTGTGTTGCAAGCTGACAACAGTTTTTTATTTGAAGTCTCATTTGCTCAACTCTGACGCCCAGCCTGCAGGAGGGACTCCAAGTGACTCAGCTGATAATTAACACCTGAACCTGTTGATCAAACAGAGCCTGATGAAGAGTCCGATAAGACTAGTTAAATACATATTTATTTTTTGGGATCTACAGTGATGCGAATCCTTTTAAATACACCTCATCAACAAAATGCCAAGAGACAAACTTGTGCAAATATTTTGCTAAGGATTCAGCAGGAGCACACCTGAAAACAAACAGGATGGTGTGAATGGAAGTGACTCAAAATGAACGAGGATGGAAGAGGACGAGGACGTTGTCATCTTATGTGTCTCATTCAGGTGTGTTACAGGAGAATAACTTATATTAGCTTTAAGCTACACAGACAGCGTTTGACTAAAGGATTGTTTTGTGTTTTTTTGGTTTCTTTTCAGTGGCTCTGCTGACATTAAGAAGAACAAAGAATGCCACAAGCCTTATCCATAAACCTCCTCTGTGATTTTGTAATGGTCAGTTCAGCTCTGTTCTGCTCTGATGTTGCTCGATTCATCAAACAGCTGCAGCCGCTTGGCCAGAATAAATCAGCACCTAAAGTCAGCAGAGGTAATCAGACGGTGGGTTCACACAGATGCACACTTTTTACACAAGTGACAAAGTCTGACTCACAAATGTATGCTCACCTAAGCGTGTACACATGAACACAAACAAAGCTCACACACATGAAGAAGCACGATGAGTTAAAAACGTGATTGGGAACGTGACAGTGACGGAACATTAACAGTGATAGATTTCCTTTTTTCTTTTCTTTTCAGACTTGATTCTGTTTTTCCTTCATTGGTATCAATCTGATTTCAGATTTCTACACTCCTTTAAAATAGCATCTTAACTTTTGATCAGACCATCTCCACTCATTTCAAACTCTCTCTTGTGTGAACAGCACACAGAATCAAAGTGTTTTAGTGTTTTGTGTAAGCTGAACAGTTTCTCGTAGAGCTGCGTGTTTCTCAAAACATCCTGTACCTGATATAATTCACTACTTTGAAGTTGGGCAGTAAAGTTGTGTAACTACAACAGTACAGTGTCTGTTGAGATCTGCCCCCTTCAGATGCAGAGGAGTGATAACAGGCGATGGAGGTTTAACTTCGGGGAAGGAGACCCTTCTTGTAGGCCATCAGGCCGGCTGCAGTGGCCGCAGACAGGAAGGCAGACACCCCCATGAATCTGAGGAGACCACCGACTGAAGGCATGTTCCTCTCCCAAAAGGTGGTGTAGAAGGGGAGTGCTGGGACTTCCTATTGGAGGAACAGAGGAAGCGGGGGATTACATTTATTTAATGTTTGAGTTGAATTCAACAGAATATTTACAGAAACTTTTCTCTCACCGCACACTCGGGCTCCGTCTGCCAGATCTGATTCTGGTGGATTTTGCCTAACGCATACATCACCTGTAACAGAACACATTCGTGCTTTAGCCAGTGCGCCGAAAGCAATATTCAAACCGCATGTATTTGAGTTGGGTGTGGCTATGCTAATTATCTTCCCTGGAGGTGCAGACTGTCTGTTAGCCAAAACACTCTCCTGAAACTTGTCCTTAAATGACATGTAATGCTGCTGCTGCTGCTGCAGAAGGCTGTGCAGGAGTTCGACAACAAACAATGGGAAGCACCAACGCCTTGAGGGGAAAAAACTAACTTGCATCAACTGAAGCAATGCTGGCTGTACAGACAGTGTTATTAACACTATGTGCACATATATTAAATCAAACTGTATGCCAAACATGGAGTGAAATCTAGAAAAAATAGTAGAAGCATAGAGGTATATTTGCTGCTTCGAGGGTTTCGTTTTACTACAAAGAATTAGCTCGACATTTAGGAAGGTTAAAGGAAAAGTTTTTTTTTTTTTGCACATTAAGCCTTGTAATAAGGATATTTACAATCATATATGATGTTCTACAGCATTATTATGATGAACAGTGCAGTCCTGAGAGCTGGAGCTTCTTGCTGATGTCACTGCTGGCTGAAAACAATGGAGGAGCATGGGGATATCAAGTGCATCAACAGTCTGTTGAAAAAGGTCTTTTTTTAAAAAGGAGACAATCGCCAAATGTTTGGTGGTGTCCTCTTTTGTATTGATGCTAAAATACGAAGTTGAACAGCAGCTTTTAACCTGCAAACGGCTCTTTCAGCTGCTTCAGGAAACAAACAAACAAACAGCTGTTTTTGGCTTATTAGCAGCTGGTCAACATCAGAGGACACCACTGAACATTCGGCGGTTGTCTTGTTTTTCAAAATGACCTTTATCAATGGATTGTCGAAGCACTTAAAATGCCCCTTCACCTAGCAGGGACGTCAGCTTCGAGCTCCAGCTCTCAGGACCGAACCTTTCAACATAATAATGCAGCAGAACATCGTACATGATCAGAATTATCCTTTTTATAAGGCTTAATGTGCAAAAACCTAACTTCTCCTTCGAGGTTGCCTCACTGATGCCAATTGTAGAGTAACCCAAACATAACCATTAAACTCTACAAGAGATTTCATTGATGGACACCACTCTGTCAAACTGTCCATTAAATAAAGGAATCAGTATCTTATTAGCATCAAGCTTCTCATCTTGGTTCTCTAAAAGATTCCTCAGGCGCAAACTGAGCTGTTAGGAAACAAATGAGCAGTGCAGCTCAGTGGCACACTCGGTATGCATGATCCATTTTCTTGTATCACGTCTACTTGTTCCTGATGAAAGCCTGAAGCTTGAACTCTCATATGATCATCGTAGTGGATCTGCTGTGTTTTCAGGTTGTCTGTGCTCTGACCTCTCGGGCTGCTCTCTCTCCAGCCTGTACTGCCCCCTCCATGTAGCCGCTCCACTCTGTGGCCGTCTCTGTGCCTGCAAAGTACAACCTGCCAACTGGCTCCCTCAGCACCCTGCAGACCAGAAACAACACAGAACATTAAGTGTTGCAGCTGATTCATAACATTTGAATAAACGGGACATGCACTCATGGATATCAGCTGTTACAGACGTTTGCTGCGGGTCTGACAACCAAATAAAACCAGCTGCAAAGAATCTTCATTTTATTTCTGAATTACACTGTTTTATGTGAGTGTATCTGAATGAATGTGATGATGCATCAACCAAATTAAAAAAGCTTTGAACCCTGAATTAATTTCATCACCATAACTGAAATGAAAAGTGATGATTGTTTCACAAAAACCTTGTCGCTCCATGAAGGCCTTTACACACCGCTGCATTTCTTTTGGGTGATAAATTTGCATGACAATAATGTTCCTTGAACAGCTGACTGGCACGAGTGTTTTCAAACAGAACACAAATATCACGCTTTGAAAAAGTGAACCTTTTATTTTTGGGGTCGAGATCGATTTTTCTGAGCTTTCGCACAGCGAACAAAGGCATCAGCCGATCACGATGGTTGAGCGGAACAAATTTCACGCCTGTCTCTCACTGTAGAGCTAAAAGTTTAAACCCTCAACATGGTCAGCTCAACATGGTCAGCGCCATCTTTGTTTTGAGAAGAATTTTATGCTCTGGCGGACCAAAAACCCCTCATTATTGCAAACTGCGTAACATTACATTAAAGGAATGTTCCGACAAGACGGACAACAACCTTGGCGACCTGGTAAGATTTTTTTTTTTTCTATTATTACACGTGGGGAGGAACAGGAGCCTTCAGGAGTCTTTCTACTGATCTGTGCGGTGTCGACCTGAGACTCAACTATGCAAGGCAAGTCGAGCTGAGGCCAGATGAGGAGGATGAGTCCATTTGTCTTCGGAGTGAGCTGTCAAAATTCTTCCTCAAATTCATGCAGCTGCCGGCCTGAATAGTTTTGATTAGAAAAATTCACATCTGAACGATTCGCAAATAAGTGATGTTTATTCGTTATGCAACCAGTGCACCCTTGGATGTGTGTGTGTGTGTGTGTGTGTGTGTGTGTGTGTGTGTGCATGCAACGTACCTGCCATACTGGGTAAGGATTCCTGGTGGGAAATAGGCTGTGTAGCAGCCTCCGGAGTACTCCTCTTCACACCAGTTCTTCTCCTCGTAGTGCACCGGCTGACAGACACAAATGGACACATGATGGGTTTAACCTGTGATGTCATTTCACTGAAGCTGTGTGACGATGCGTTCGTCTGTTTTGAAACTCACATGCAGCGCCTCTTCTGAGCCGAGAACTCTGGAGTAGATCTCACAGATCTTCTTCAGCCTAAATGCAACAAGAACACAGTTTGGATCAAAGCCATCATGCCGCCTGTCAGCGTGAAACAGACTCATTTTTTGTGTCCATCGTGCATGTACCTCTCCTCTTTGGTTAACCCTGACAGCTTTCTGCATTTGCGGGAAAGAATGAATCTGTAGGGAAGGAGCAGACAGCATTACACAGCAGCAAGAACAGAAAGCCACTGCACTGGTGAACGAGTGATTTCACTAATACTACATGTGGTATTTCACTCAGTCTAATCTCCGAGCAGTTTTATCCCATTAAGGATCTGATGTTGCGTGTTCCCATTCATCCTGTAACTTGCTCCCCTCATTAGGCAGCAGTAGGACATCGTCTCTGAGAAGCTGGGTTGCTTTCCATGAAACTCATCAGTCTGTCACTTTCCAGAGTGTAACCATATCTTGCTGACAACAGGCAGCGCAAATCAAGCAGAGTGGATGAAAAACAGTTTCTGTAGTTTGTGCATGTGCACTGTGGAAAATTGTAGCATCTTTGATGATGAGCCATAGCAGAGTGTGCTGGTCCTTTAACCAGCTTTCACCATTTTGGGGTCAATTATCATAAACATGTTGAGAAGTGTATGAAAAAAGAATTTAGTGATTACAGCCTTTTCTTTCTGAGTTTTTAGATGTTAAAGTCACAAATATCAAGCAAATTACAGAGCAATTTATAATCTTGAAATGCAGAAGTTGTGTCTCAGCTGGCCAACGTAAGACCAAAGCTTTTCTCTCAATTCTTTTCTGCTTTGTGGTTTTCATCTTATTCTGTTTTGAATTCAGCCTCACAGGAGTCACTGTCAGTTACTGGTAAATATGTTTTAGATTCCAACAGAAGTGATTTTAAGATATTTTCCTCTGCACTTCACATTTCTATTATTTGATAGCATTCAGTACAAAGAATATTCTTAATGCTTCTTCAACCAGGAAGGAATGCATTATTAACACAATATCACATGTAAACATAAAATATAGTAATAATAAGAAAAATTATATTTACAATATAAAATATACATGTATTTTTATAAACTTTTTATTCACCCCATAATGGCAGGTACACTCCCATCAGGTTTTGTGTCATCCAGTGTCAGGCCAATGGGAGCCCCCTCCTCCTCAATGACCATGGTGCCACAGTAACCTGGTGACACACACCGACGAGCAAAAGTTTGAAAAACAGTGTTCAGATAAAATCAGGCTGATGCTGCAGTGACTTTCACTTCTTCAGTACCCTTTTTTCTCCAGAAGTTCTCTTTGTAGTAGACCATGCACTTGATGACGGAGCCCATGGGGACGCGGTGGATCAGCTGGTTCCTCAGAGGCGGAAGCTCGGGGTTGAAATGCATCTTCAGATTCAGGCTGGGGGGGGTGGCCATGATCACATACTTGGCCTACAACAGCGACAGACACAAATAAACAAACACAAGTAGGACAGGACAGTGTAAGCCGCATGTCACGCACATGGCAGCAAGTTGTAAAGACACCAGGAGGTGGCAGCAAAGAGCAACACTGCCAGCTGCACACCATGAAAAAGTTAAATTGTGGACACGGTCTTTCAGAAAACATGTGATGTATCATCCTTTCAGTTTATTCCATTACAGTAAAATAACAACAATATAACAATTATTACAAAAATGGCTGCAGTAGGAGATAAAGTACTTTGATTTTTTCAGCAAAAGTACCAATACGAGAAAAACATTTCATTACAAGTAACTGAGTTTTTAAAATAAATTTTATTTTATTTTTTTATCAGAAGTTTGAAAGTAAAAGTACTTATTTTGCAAGAAAAAATAGCCCCAATATTAGATACATACTCATTACTGACAATAAATGTTTAAAGTTAGTAAGTGTTAGTGAGTGTTAAAATAAGTGTTTTTGTTATAATTACTTTCCAGTTTGTTTCTTTTAGTTCTGTGCTCTGGCCATGAGATAAATCTAAGTGTTTATTATTTGATCAATGGTGGGAGGATAAAAGACAAATCTATGTTTTGCATCACAAATCTGTTTTTATTTTTTGAATGTTTTGAAATATTCCTCCCTAAAAAGGAGCACAAAATGGAAATCCTAAAGTAACCTTCAAGTTCCTCAAAATTATGCTTAAGTACATGCGTACGGTATATGCGTAAGTACAAATGAACTTTACCAAAGTAAATGTAATTGTGCATTGTGGCTGTACTAAACAATAAAAAAATGTTTTTTAAATGCTTACTGTGTAGGTCTGTTTGTTCAGTGTCTCCACCACCACCACGTCTCCGGTCTGGTCGATCCTGTAGACTGGAGACTGCAGCTTCACTCGCTCTCCCAGCTCGCGGGCCATGCACTCACTGATCTGACTCGAGCCGCCCACAAACTTCCTCTCCTGCAGATTTGGATGGAGAGATAAGAGGTCGGTCACCAGCACAACCAAAACCACAGGGTATGGACACAGCAGGAACAGAGGGGCTAACTGTTTTGCCTCTACTTGCAGTCTCAATTTTGTCCAGTCAAATCTTTTTTTTAGAGTATGACTCTGCTAATAAAAACTGCATCTAGGAGGCAAGCAGATGAAATCTTTTAACTTTTCCCCAGTGTTACACACCAGTTATCCTCCCTCTCCCCCCTTTGCTTCATCTAAAATTTCAACAACATAAACCAAAAGAAAACTGTTTGTGAAGCTCAGGGGAGGAACTGATGAATGATGAAGAGAGCTGTCCGGGTGAAGAGAGATGAAGTGCTGCCAAAGCTCTGATACACAAAATTAAATAGACAGTGACCTTTTCCATATGGTTAGTGTCAATGTCTCTTCATTCTCCCTGATGAGAAACACTTTGTGTGTATTTCACTGGCATTTGGAAATAGTCGCCTGCCAGTTAACGAAAACATCTGAGCTAAACCGAAATCAGCTCCGGTATTTAAACAGAGTAAATCTGTTTGTTTCCTTTAATTAGAAACAAGTTTACATTTTTTATTTTGGTGAAGTTAACCACTAAAAGTGAAGAATAATATCGGTACCTCCATCTTCAAGTCTTTACAGCTTGTGCTTGTGAACCTTGTCACTCTTAAACAAATAATATGCCTATTATAAATGCATACACATACATGTAGATTGTGCATATGTTGTACGTGTATTGATGCCTGCACTCATGAAGACGTGTGTAAGTTTTTGATTGGGAACGTCTAGCAAATGGAAAATGTTAACAGAGCTGACCACAACATTGTCTGTTTGTGTACACCGAGTTCCATTAGTCAGTGTCTATGGCAACGAGGCCACTTGGACTTAGGAAGTCTGGTGGCAGAATGTGCTCCCCCGGCACTCTCAGAAAACAGCTTTTGTCAGGCTCATAATTATGCTACGCTGATGAGCAGCTAACTAAAAGTATTGCATAAAGGACTGGATTTTCAGGCTTTGGGATCTGCTACTGATCCTAAACCTCCTATTTTGCATGAGTGGATGCATCTCTGCAGGCTGTATAAAGCTTTTGTCCCACAGTTCTTTTCTTGGAAGTCTTTGCAACAGCCTCAGTTCCTCAGGTTGTTTTGTGCTGAGAGATTTAAGATTCAACGCGTAGGTTTCAGTTGCATCAAGCAGTGAAGTTGCAGACTGCACTGGACTGATCATCCCTCTGCTTACTCTTCCCTTCTAATCCCGCAGGAGAACCCGACATGGCCTCAAAAACACAAAAAACGTCTTCAGGCCCTCTTTAGAGCCGGTGTTTATTTTGTCCATTCTAGCCTACCATACAAGCATGGCAGTGCAACACGCTGGGCTCTGGGGAAGAGGATTCCCTCCCTTTCTAGGTATGAGGCTCATTCTGAGGTATTTAAAACACATTTGCTATTTTGAGATGATTATAAACCAATGAAAACACTTTTAAGAATCGAGAATCAAGAAATATTTACTGTTACTTTTGCAGTGCAAAAACAAAATTCTGATTTAGCTCATTTCTGCTGCAACAAAGGAGGGACATGTTGCTGCTGAGGATGTCATATAGTTCCTGCAGTGCTTCAGTGAATCTGTGGGAATATAAACAGCAAAAATACAAACACTGATGAATCCTCTGGGCAGCTAAAATGGCTGACATGTTAGCATCAGAAATTTGACATCTGGTGAACCTGGTTCGTCCACTTTGAAAGATATTCATATAAACAGAGCGCCCTCCTCTTTTCTGCTTAACGGAGCCTTGTTTCTAGTCTACTCTGAATAAAGCACACCCCTCTGGTTCGATAGCTTCAATGGGATGTGAGGGGTTGACCACGTCCCGTTAATTTGTGCACAACACTCAGATCTTCTGCTGCTGAGTGAGTCTGAGTCGTATCTATTTTCCTGAGATTGCACGTCTGACAGAAGACAGCTCGGCAAAGGGATGTCTTCAGGTCCGTCTCTAATGTCACCTCTTTTTTCTCTTTCTCTATGGCCAGCGCATCTCTTTCTGGGATGCACGGTCCCCCTAATTTGACTTGCCAGATGCCATAGGCGGCAATCTTCTCTCTGCTGCATTCAGCTCAAATCCTACACAACTTTTTTCTGATGTCGACGGGTGCCTCCGTCATACACACTCAGTACATCCATGTAAACAACCAAACAGATGGAAAAGTAGAAAAATATAATACAAATGTGGAGGGTTTGCAGGAGCTATCAGCTGCTGCATCTGCATGTGCTGCCGTTGCCGTAGCAATATTTTTATTTATGATTATTATATTCCATTCCTGCCATATTCTACAAATAGATCCCCCTACATCTACCTCTAACTGGAAAGCTAAAACACAAAAATAATGGATTCTGTTCGCATTTCAAGTTTAGTGGGCATCAATTCAGAATGATCATTTTGTTAATTGGTTTCATTCAAAGCTGCCTATCACGTTAATCTCTGATACCTCTGTAGGAGAGAGATGTGCGATTTAAATTTGCCTCTTTTAACAAACTACAAAGCCCCCATGTGCAGCTATAAAAACGCACACATTCATGCATTCTTACCTGTCCTCCGTTGGTGGTGGAGAAGATCCTCATGGTTCCTCCACATTGTTTCACATACCAGAGGAACCACAGAGCTGACACCTCATGAGGCTCAGAAGTCACGTTCACGTTGACAAACAGTCTTGCGAAGTCATGTACAGTACTACGAATGAGGAAAGTGGCCAAAGAAACAGAATTCAATACTTAAAAACACTAAAAAACACAGCTGTTTGTGCTAAAATCCTTAATGTATCTTTGAAATCCGACAAAAGCTTTTGTTTGCAAACCATTACTTATTTAAACAGTTTGAGCTTACTTTATTAATGTCTCTTTTCTTTCTTTTTATTATTTACAATTTAGAACTTCTGTTGCATGTCAAACCCCTCCCTCTTTCATGTCATGTATCCCACTGAGGTAAAAAAGCCAAAAACTAAATAGCATTTAGAGAAATGCAGTAATGGGCTCAGTAGAGAGACATATACACTTGTTCGTTATTGCTGTGAGATGTGAATGTTGGTACCGACTCTGTTGAGGTTCCTAAAAAAGGAAAAAGTGACGTGAAACACTGTACTGTGACCAATCAGCAGGCGGTACTATCATGGGTACTATCTTGTAATGGAAAACAACCTCTAGTAAAGTACCTGATACTAAAGGTAAGTAGAGTAGAGTAGAGCGGTACCATGGAAAGGAAAAGCGATATGAGTCATCATTTTCATTTTGAAAGCAGCCTCAGTGGTCGTCCTTGAGGCCAGTTTAATTTTCTCTATACATGCTTCCCCTTGGGCACATTATTGAGAGAAATGGTGTTTCTGTTCATTTTTATGCTGATGACACTCAGATATTTCTGGCCGTTAGATCCACACGCCTGTTTATGCTGAGCGCATTTGTGAGTGCTTTTGTGTTGTTAGAGACTGGATGTCATAAAGCAAAAAGTTTTTTTGAGCTGAACTAAACTAAAACAGATCCTTGTCACTGGGTCCCAGCACATGGCAAAGCAAATTCTGCCATCTGCTGGGTTCATACTGGAATTTATCAAGTCTGATGCGACAAATCTTGGCATTTTATTTCAAAGTAATTTCAGCTTTGGCCAGCACACCACAAAACTTGAGAAATGATGTTTTAATCATCTTAGAAGTGTTTCAAAAAGGTGACAAATTTTAACTTCTAAAGGCACAGAGAAAATTTTACATTCTTTAATTCATCGCTCCTGGATTACTTGCCTGAACCAAAAACCTAACTATCTGTTTCAGAATGTAAAGAACTCAGCTGCCAGGCAACAAAGAGACTTGTTCCAATCACACCTGATTTAGCCTCTTAACACTGGCCTCCAGTGTTTTTTAGAATTGTTTTCGCTAACCTCTTAGTGCAGTACATGTTGATCTGCACTTTCAGATCCTGCATCAGAGGTCTTTTGTCTGTTCCATAGTCAAAACATTTGTGGTTAGTGACCCGAGGCTCTGGAACGACCGGGTGGGGAAATCAGGTCAGCTGATCCAATGATCTCTTAAGTCTCATCTTAAACATACTTTTGTCCCTGAGCTTTTCATGATTTTATTTGAGTTTGAATTTTTCCTTGAACCGTTTTTAACTGTTTAAGATGAAAAGCGTATTGTGGCAGTGGACTCACCTTCACTTCAGCTCACTCAGAGCTGAGGATGGGCATTTGAAGAAATTTCCTTGATCAATCATTGGGAAAATTAACGATCAGTTATCGACTTAACCACTATTTTTTAAAATGAAAAATGCCTATGGTGGAAAACACAAAATACAGCATGTTTTTCCTCAATTAAATCCTTAATCCAAGGAGAACTTACAGCCCAACAACAATGGCAGTTAAAGTTCAACAGTTTAACTTAAACAAGATATGCGGCGCTCGTAACGTGAAAGCAGCCGAGCGCGAGCCTCTGACGCTACAACACTCTTAAACAAAATTGAGACTCTGAGAAACAATTTCAAAAAACAATCAAATCAAACGATAACAACTTAAAAAACATTATTTAACGTTGTGCATCACGGCACCTTCACGCTCAGACTCAGGTGATTGCGGGTTGACCAGAGGATGCATTCATGTTAACCGGGGTTGGATGTAATGTTACGTTACGTTGTTTAAGTCGTACATCATTGGGGTTATCGTTGTTTTGTTTTTATACACGGCTTTATGGTGTTCACAATGAACTTTTTCACTTTTTAGTTTGAAATGGTCCCATGCCAAACTTTGCCCTGACCTCTTCATATTTATGTTTAATATCTATGGCAGCCATGACAGCAGCTCATTGGCAGTTGAATAACGTTATTTCAGTTTTCACTGTCTTCTAAAAGTAGTGTCGCCCCCCTCTGGTAAGATGTCTCATTGCCGCCACGTCGTGAAATTCATTGCAAGACTCACAGTATGAAACATGACCTGTATTTCGTTACCCTGCATTCATTGATAGAAATTTTATGTGATCGACAAAATCCTTAACAATCAATTATTGATTCATCCTGCCCATCCCTACTCAGAGCTGAGTGTTTGCCAGGACCACCGACTCCAGCAGCAAAGATCATGTAAAGAGAGTCAAAGCCCTGTGGTCTCATTTTTAATATGAGAGACATGTTTAATTCAAACTGTAATGGATTACATGCCGAAAAAGGTGTTTCATAGGTAAACATGACAAATCATTTTGTTTTCAAGAAATATCTATGTACTCAGACAAGCAGAGGAATCATTCCACACACATAAGGAATATGTATCTTAGAGAAGAGATAAGACCGTTTCAGATATATGTGGTGTGTGCCGTGCTCGCCCCTGGGTACGGCGCAGATCTTGCTAAGTGAAATTTTGTTTAACTTGGGCGCAGGGCCAACGGACAGCAAGCACTACCCTCGCGCTCTGTTCAGCTCGATGGCCAGAGACCCACTCTCGCCGCCGCACAACACACAAACAATGAATGGTTTTGACAGCAGAGGGGAGGAGTTTGTACATCCAATTGGAAACAGCTTACGGTCTCTTCACTTAGAGAACCAAGGTTGCAATGTAAGCATACATTTACACACTTATTTGGTAGGAAAAGTGACACAGTTCTCCCTATTTTCTGATACCTGGTCCAGCAGATTTTATCGAAGAGCTGCAGCATGGACATCTTGTCCCACTCCTCAGCATGGGGAGCTCTCCAGGGAGCCTCTGCGGGAATCTGAAATACCGGAAGAAAATTGAACAAGAAACACATTTAACAATGATAACGTGAAAGGTGAAAGCAAACTACAAAAGGTGATTCTTGCTTTACCTCCTCGCCCATTTCATCCATTGTCCTGAAAAGATTGTTGAAGTCCAACCAGACGAAAGGGTTCCATATGGGAGGGAAGGAACCTTTGAAGGGGTAAGACTTTCCCTGTTGGATAAACATCATTGTTATTCTTCTATCATTCTTCTTTTTTTTTTTTTAAGATTTTTGGGGGGGCTTTTTGTGCCTTTATTAGGACAGGACAGCTGAAGAGTGGACAGGAAACAGGGGAGAGAGAGGG
>JAPQLA010000005.1:20486720-20498124 GCA_029822935.1 Naso vlamingii | reverse complement strand
CAGCGAGTTCTGTGACATATGAGACAAATTCACATGAAATGGATGTTCAGTTGATGCTTCTCTGTATGAAGGGATTATTACCTGTAAATGCATTTTCGCTCACACTGACCCATTCACACCAACACTGGTTACACTCAGTGTTACTCACTTACTTTTTAGGAACAGATTTACTAAACACAATAATTACAATTTATCTGAAAACTGGATTGTAAGCTCAATGGTTCTTTTTTACATTGTGTTACTTTGTTTTTTTAATTAATGATGTGCAAAGAAATCTGTGTATATTTTTTTGTTTTTCAGCTTAAGTATTTAATATTCAGCAAATTATAAAAGTTGTTTATTAATTTTGAGTGCCCTTGTTTTTTTTAATGTCAGTAATATTATAATATTGAAAAGAAATCCAGCACTGTGGACAAATGGCTTCAGGCATCACAGTTTTTCAGGCACTGTTTGCACTTTTAAGAGAAATGACTCAATCAAATTAGACTTGAAAAATTGAGAGTTTGTTGCAGCCCTAATAATAACTAAATTTTTAAATGCCTGCCAAAAAAAGGACAACAGCATTTTATTGGAATAAGTGCACCACAATGCTCTATTAACACATTCATGAGATGTGTTAGAATTAATTAAGTGGGTGCCAAGAGCAACAGTAACACTTCCTGTTTGTGTGTTCCTGTGTGTGTGTGTGTGTGTGTGTGTGTGTGTTTGTCCTGAGCTGTGAAGCCCGTTTCAGTCTAATAAAACAGCAACAGCTGCAGCCGGCGCCGGTGACCTGAAAGTTACCCGTTTGTGTTTTTTGGTGCATTTTCGATGCAGATAAGTTTGGGATCAAAAGTAAAGTGAGTGTCGATCAGAGTGAATGACTCGTTGGACAAATTGGAAAAGAGGAAGAGAAGGGTGGGGGAGGAGGATGATGGAGACAGATTTGGGTGCATATTGAATAGGATGACTAAGTTGTGCACAGGAGGAGGAGGTTCTGCAAGAGGAGCAGAAGTTAGCACCTCTCAGAGTCACTTCCAGACTTAGATGTGAATGTGGGTTTGAGCATCTGCTTGTATCAGTAAATGCTCATGTAGGATGAAATTGAATTTCTCAAAGTTGGACTAACGTTTAGGTAATGGAGCTGGTTAACAGCAGCTGAGGCTGATATTCTGTTTGCTCATTAGCGCCTGAGTATTAGACACACCTGATGGCAATCAAGTGTTGAAGCAACATGTGAAACACATAGTTCGCTACTTCTGCTTTTAGCCTCATGGAATCCTAAATTAACTGTGTGCCCTAGTGTGTGCAGGTACTTCTGCACTTATACACCTAGATAATTGTTGGGGATTGATTTACTCTTGCATGTTTACGCCTCATTTGAAGGCTAAGTGACCTCAGCATTCTGCACATGATCAATAGTTCCTGCCGCATCTTTGACCTGAAAGTGGAATTGCACAAATTCGGAGATAAAAGCTGGGAACAAAGCAATAAAAAGGCATCAATATGGCTAGTGCTCGAACAAGAACCACACCTTTCTAGACATAGGAGGTAAAATATTTAATGCTGCGTTAGCCAGAGGTAAATACTGTATATTATAGTGCATGGATCGAATGAAAACACGGAAAGGCGACCTTTTCAAGAGAGCAGTGAAACATGGGGCGTACCGCCATCTACTGTAGCAGAGTCGGACATCGGGCCTGAACTGGCCTGGGCCTTCTGGGCAGGATCCAAAGTTTCCTCAGCGGTCTTTGTAATGAAAATTCAAGTGCTTAAAGCTTAAAGCCAGGAAGAAAACAAGAAAACCCTAAGCATGAGGGGTAGTGTGCACCTCTTTCATATCAAAAGTTAAGCGTAGATACGCACGAAATGTACAGCGCTGTAAAGTTGTCCATGTTCTCACTGTTCGATAGGAACCGGCTTGCCACTTGCTAACTTGTTTGTCGCTTGTGATGTAAGAAAGTCCAGTAGAAACCAGCTGTAGGAGAGCCCAATGTTATTTCATCAATAAATCAGTTCTTCTCTGGTTCTTGAATACTGGGACAAGGACAGAAATCCAATAAAATGGCCTTATTGAGCTCCAACCGTAGCTCGACTTAAGTATACATGTAAAGGCAATGGGTGTGGGAGAGAACAAAATCTACACAATAAATATAGTAGCAATGTATAGATGGGTTTGTGTGAGCATCTGTGTATGTATTTGTGTGTTTGCATGACATGTTTGTCCGTCCATCCCACCATAAAGCCTAAACTAGGCTGATTTCTCCCCAAGCCAAAACAGCTTTCTCCCACTCTGCACAAATTAGCAGCAGCCCACGCTCCACTAACACATAACTGTCAGAAGCACAGACACTGCAGGGAGTGAGGAGGAGTGAGGGGAAGGTGAGAGAAGTGATGAGGAAGGGGGGGGACGATTTCGGAAAAGAGAACGGAAAAATGGAGGAGAAGAGGCGACGGATAATATAGAGCAGAAGTGGTTCTGCGTCTCACAGAAGGGCTTCGTTACGGCTCCTTTCATCAGAGCCTGGTGTGCACTGTTGGTAATCATCAAGAAACATGACAGTTGTCTCTTTTAGTGTTTTAGTCTTAATGCGTTTTGTGCACATGTCCATTTTCCATTCACACAGCGCCGATATTAAGGCTTCACAGAATGCGAGGCGAGGAGACAGTGAAGAGAGAAGGATGAGGAGCTGTTCACACAGGAAGTGGCAGACCTGTTGGCCAGACTCTGTTTTCTGACTGAACAGCTTATCTTTATTTAGAGTTGTCAATTATCCCTGAGCACTTAAGAACCTGAGAGAGGGGAAGCGGGAGGGAGAAGTAGGTAAAATAAATGCAGTGAATGGAGCCTGGTGGGGGGAGACGGAGGTGGTGAAAGAGATAGAAGGAGGGAGACATGGGAGGAGAGCAGCAATTTGAGGAGAAGAGGGCCTTGATAAGAAGAAAAAGAGGGATAAGGAAAAGCAAATTATGCAAATATCAGCAGGCTCATTACCATTTCAAAACTCTGCAAAGGAAATCACAGAAAGTGGAGAGAAGCATATTTTTGGACTACGCCAAATTCATTCTCACTCTCCGTCTCTTCATTTCTTAAACTCTTTTTCTCTTTCTCGCTCACACACTCCAGTCCCCTCTCTCATTTCTCAGTATGTGATTTCCTATTTCTGTGCTCACTTGGCCTCCGATTTTCCGAGTTTCCGCCCTGAAAAATCTGGTGCCAGTCCACATGTCCCTAAAAGATCTCACTGCAAAGGATGGAGATACGGTGAGGAGGCCGTTGGAGCACGCAGAGCTCATTGTCATGTTTGTGGAACCGATCTGGTGATGGCGTTTGGTACGTGACATGTTGTGTTTTTCTGCCGGAAGTTGTCAGGAGTAGGCGAGGTCTGGAAATCAAGCTAGTTGTGGCTTGAGGGGCAGTTTTCACATCAAACGAAACACTTTTGTTGCAGTTCAGCCTTCCTTTTACATGACAACGGCGTGCTGTCGCCCCTGAAACTGCAAACATTTGAAACCAGGTTCCAGAGTGGAATCTTTTGAAACTGCAACCTTCCTTCTTGCTGTGTAAACTGGCGAGCAGAGTGCCTGTAATTGTTGTCATTCTCTACTTTAGATGGTCGTCTTGATATGCCAATCTTCCGATTTTTTTGGTTTGCTTCCTGTGTTTGCAGTTGTTGCTGAACCTGGATGAGCAACTTTTCCCTCTGGGTTTTCTGCCATGTATCGGGCTTCCACTGGTTGACTGGATGTGAAGGTGCATCTGCCTTTGTAGAGCAGCCAGAAGGAACACATACTCTCCGAAATGACCTGTGATTGGCCAAAAACTTTCACTTTCTTCATTTTCTAAAATCTGCTGAAGTCTGCTGTCCTTTCAGACCACCTGAATTACAAAATTCTGAAAGGTTATTATGAAACTCCGACCCAGCGACATCAAATATAGTCTGCCTACCTCGAATTTAAATCAAGCTTTTTTTTAAAAATAGAAAATGTCTGCAAGCACAATGTGGCCTCAGTTTCTGGTTGATGACTAACAGGAAAGGAACCTGCTGTAGTTCGTCTGCTGCTGTAGCCAATCACATTCAAGGTTTTAGCATGTCGTGCATTTAGGGTGCACTCACACTAGGCAGTCCGTGCCTTGTCTGAGCATGTTTGACCCCTAAAGTCCAGTTTGTTTGACTAGTGTGACAGTCCGTTCCATACTCAAGCACGGCGCGCTTCGTCGGCCCTGGCACCGTTGGAAGAGGTGGACTTCAGTACGGTACGGACATGTGCACAAGCACAAGCACTGAGCGCCGACATCATTGTGACTGTTTGCGGAGGATTCACCTCACATTCAGGCAGACAACAACAAACAATGTCCGCATGAAAAGCAGTGGAAAAATTTGTGACCGTCTTGTAGATCGCGAGAATCAGAGAACAGTTTTAAAATGTTATTAAAAGGTGAAAAAAATGCGGGTAAAAATACAGGTGGCACTCTGTAGATGAGGAAGTTCAAGCGTGCTCAGGTGCAGTTAGACTGGAGCAATGTGGGTGCGGGCCAGCGGGGGAGAGGGGAGGGGAGACATTCGTGCTTCGGCATGGTAAAGGGCCAACAGGGCCAAGTGTTAGTGCGCCCTTAGACACACTCTTTTGCGTACCACTGCCGTGAACTTCAATGGTTTACTTACAGGTACCTTCCTGTCAGTTTAAATCATCCATCTTTTTCTGAACTATCTCGCTTTAATGGCTACAACTGTAATAAAAAGTACAAGACAAATGCACAGTGACACATGAACAAATGGGTGACAGTGGACAGGATTAGTTTTGAGAAGCCAAAGATCCCGAGTGAGGCGTTTTCCAGAGGACGCCCTGACTGTAGGTCACCGTGACCGTGGAAAGACACTTCCAGCCAGACCCCTGCTGCCCCCCCTCCCTACTCACTGGAACGTTTTTGGGTTTTGTAGTTGCGCATGTTTGAGTGTGTGGCTGAATGCTTGACCTTAATCCTGACATTGTGAATATGTGTGTTTGTGTTTGCTCCGCTCTAATAAAGGAACATGCCCTGCACAAAGATTTTAGGATTTTGGCAGGTAGGCTGGTTCATTTGTAGCAACCCCATTTTGACTTGCTTGTCAACCCCATATTTTTTGCTTTTGCTACAGCTGATGCTCAAAATCTAACAGGGAAAATAGACTTCTCTCCAGGAAAAGTAGTGAGCCAAAAACATAAGTTATTTTTAATCACAGTTTGATTGGAATAGACCAATCTCCTGCACAAATTCTGAGACTTGCCAACAAATAATATCACTGATTTGTCTCTTCTTTTGCTTTAAAGCTTGACCGGTCCTTTCTTAGCCTTGTAAGACCAGCCTGACCTTGTCAGTCTTACTTTCGTTTCTCTCCACAAATCAGTTTGGACTTTCACCCATCTGAGCAGGGCAGGCTCAGTCAAAAAATTCCCGGGCCAATCAGGTCCTGTGTTCTGACTGCTGTTTGTCTGTTAGTGGAAGTCAGCCCTTGACTGGTTCATGTAATCGTTGACCTGAACACAGTGGCTTTAGCAGGGATAGTCCGGCTAGCAAATGCTGCTTACACCATTAAGTTTAAGCTAAGTGAAGCAGAACTCTAATTTAATGAAATAAAAATTGCATGGACATGTGTTTTCAGAGCTTATAGTCTATGCTACAGTGGTAACTGGACATGAATTTGCGGTTGTGGCGGTCTGTAGAAAATGCTAGCTGCCAACGCAGCTAATGTTAACAGCTTTGCCCATGAAGCATAAGGCTAAAACTCCAAAACACATGTCCACACAGTTTTTATTTCATTAAATTAGAGTAATTAACATTTAAAGGGCAGAACAATATAGGCAAAGTGTGACTGATAATGTTTATTACCTTACAAAGCAGGCTTTATGTCTAGGAATGGGTATTGTTAAGATTATAATGGTACTGCTTTTACTGATACTGCTTATCGATCCAGTACTTACCAAAACTAGTATTTGGTTCTTTTACTGGTTACCTTTTCAAGAGGAAAAAATAGATTAAGAACAGAATTTAATTCTATCTTAAATGGTGAAAGCATCATCCAAACTGTTGTCTAGAAAATAGCTTAGTAGCTTCATTGCTGGATGTAAAGTGATTACACTTGACTTGAGCGTTTCTGAACGTCAGTTTGGATGATGCTTTGATCATTTCAGCATGGCTAAACATTCAGATGACTACGAACGGTTATAAACCTGTTTTTGTATAATTTAATCAAATCTGCATGGGCTCCTGCTAGCATAACATGCAGCTAGCATAACATAATCATACCTAAGGTGGATATGGAAATTGTAGAGCTGTGAGCTAGGCTGTCAAAGGGTGCATTTATCTGTTTGAGTATGATGGACTTTTGATAGATGTTAAAAGAGATCGCTCATGTTACCCCCCTACAGGCAAAAGACTTAACGTTATTGCACTTAATGCAATGAACACACAAACTTCAGAGTGTTTGATTTCTCTCTGTGTCTATATTAGAATGTGTCCGCTCCACTCCACCCTTCCCCGCCCCCTGCACAGGACGACAGGCTCTGACACAGAGATGTCTGTTCAGGATAGTTAAAGCAATTAAAAAATCCTCCTCCTAGACGAATGCCTTGAGTGGTCCAATACCGTTAAGCAGAACTGATAAAGTCAGAGCTTATTGATACTGTGGTCTTTGAAAATTTAACCCCCAGGGCCTGTTTAATACCAGGTTTCAGTACCTATCCCTGTTAATGTTACGATGTGAATGGTCCCCTCCTAAACTCAGTGTCATTTTACCCAGTAGAGCTCCGAAAAATAAGCAGTTATAAAAATATGTAAACTGCGCTGTTAAGGCAGACCAGCTTTATTCCTTTTATAATGGACTTCATGGAGCTACTAAGAATATCTAAGTGCCGAAGCAGAACTAAATAATAAATAAAAATAAAATTAAAACTGCGTGGACGTGTTTTGGAGGTTTAGCCTTATGCCTCACACGCAAATCTGCTAGTGTTAGCAGCTAACGCTGGTGTTTTTTTTTACAGCCATCACACCACAAACTCAGATGCCTTGAGTTATCGCTGTAGCATAGACTATAAGCTCCGAAACAGACATCCATGCAGTTTTATTATGTTAAATCAGAGTTCTGCGTAACTTAGCTAACCTTAAAGCATTAGCAGCATTTGCCAGCCAGATTATCCCTGTTAAAGCAACTGTGTTGTGTTCACCTCAACGATTACATGAACCAATCAGGGGCTGACTTCCACCAGGGGGCGAACAGCAGTCAGAACGCAGGCCCTGATTGGCTGAAGGAGTTGTCAGTCAAAGCAATAGTTTTGCCCCACTGAGGGAGTGGTAAGTCCAGATTGATCTGCAGGAAAGAAACAATTGTGAAACTCAGGAGATCAGGTTGGTCTCACCAGGCTAATCCTATCTAGCTTCTGTTCTAGCATACAGAATCACCAAGTTTGTAGTCTTAATTCAGAATTCAAAAGGTTTCAACTTTGTAGTAAATTTTAGCCCTACACCCTAAGCATGACAGACTCAATCAGCACCTGCCTGACTTGCCACTTTTCCTAATGGAATACGACCTGTTTTGTATACACATGCTCACCAGGGAGCCCACACAGCCCTCAGGCCCTGGTGCCAGTTCCCCAGATGGGCCCACGAAGCCCCCTACCACCCCCACACACTCCCTGACCTGGCATGGATTCCCCTGCCTGATGCCAGTTTGGTGTAGAAAGGAGTCTGTGGGCAGCTGCTGCTTCTCTGCTCAGCCACCATCAGGCGCACACGCACACACACATGCAAACAATCATGTCAAACTCATTACTCAAGGGATGTTTCTGAATGGTTCCCTTGAACTTCTGATGAACTGAAATGTAATCTCCTGTCCTGTGCTTCATCTCATCCACAAGTCTGTCCTTTTATTTCTTCTGCACCTGTTAACAGAATAAAAGTCTTTCATTTGGAATAAAAGATGGAAGCTGAATACCAGCAAGTTCACGGCACATACAGTGCGCCAAATAAGATTTAAGGAAACCTAAAGGAAGCCTAAAGCGATCGAAAAGCAGAGGGGGAAATCAGATTTGATCTCAAGAGAAAGATCGGAGTTATAAAGGGAATACAAGACAGCGTACCAGTGCTTTAATTATATCCACAGACATAGCCTGAGGTTGTGGCCTTCATGTCAACCCAGTTAAAGTGAGATACGCACATTCACATGCACACTCTCACATTCGGGTCTGAGAAAGTATGGCAGAGTGCTCAGAGCCAGACATGTTTTTGTCTTCCAGCAGAACAGGCAATGCCTTAACCTACTTTGTCTGCATCAGTGCCATTATCCTGACAGCTATAGCAGACCGGACAATGTGTGTGGTGTGTGTGAGTCTTTGTGTTTATGTGGATGTTGTAGAGGGAAAAAGATTTTACCATGTCATGAATTTTGCATACGGCCTGGTGTGTTTTGCTGTGTTGGCTGTCTCGACTTTCGAGGACCTAGTCGTCTGCAGGGTGGTTTTGTTTGTTAATGTGTGTTTGTGCAAATGCAAACTTAAAATTAATCGTCAATTTTTGCCTTCAGGTAGTAAAGATGGACAGAAAGCTAAAGAACAGAGACAAAAATAGAAATTCATAAACTTTCACTGTTGCTATCACTCCAATTAATCAGCATATGGGTTTAATGTAAGCACATTATCAGCTGCAGATACTCATGAAAACATTCTCCAAAATAACTACGATGTATGAAGATAACACCAAAGTGTTACGGAAACATTTGCGTGTCCGCAGGAAATAGGTGGGGCTCAGACTTTCTTAATGATTCAGCACTCGGTTGTTAAGCAAATATGAACGTAATTAATTCAAGTAAATGTATTTGTATTTGTATTTTCCACTCCTGTGGTGCATCTCCACTGTGAACAAGTTCAGAATTCAGTAGAGCAGCTTTGTCTGAAACTAAGAGATGTAACATAAAACCGTGATACTTTCCTCCAAAAATTTCTCAGGTTTCTCAAAGGTCACCGCTGTCAAGACTCTTCACAATGAGTCAGGGGTGCAAATATATTTGTCAGAGTTCACTGAAATCTAAAAAATTATAAATATCATTGTCTTAGATCTGAGAGGATGGGGTTTTATTGTTAAAGAAGAAGGGGTTTTTTTTACCTTAAGCCTTATAATAAAGATATTTACGATCATACACGATGTTCTACAGCATTATTATAACAAGTGGTGCAGTCCTGAGAGCTGAAGCTTGTTGCTGATGTCACAGCTGGCTGAAAACAATGAAGGAGCATGTACACTCAGACAATCCAGCAAAAAAAACAATAAACGCTCGTTTTAAAGGATGTGAAAGTTGCCGAATGTTAAGTGGTGTCCTCTTATGTACTGACACTAAAACATGAAGCTAAACATGGATTTCTAACTTGGAGACACCTGTTTGTTTGTTTGTTTGTTTCATAAAGCAGCTCTTTTGGGTTATATGTCCATGTTAAGCTTTGTCTAAGTGCACATGCTCCTCCATTGTTTTCAGCTAGCGGTGTCATCAGTAATGAGCTCCAGCTCTCAGGACTGCACCCGTTGTCATAATAATGCTGTAGAACATCGTATATGTTTGTACATATCTTTAATTTAAAGCTTAATGTGCAAAAAAATGAACTTCTCCCGAAAAGTGCTAAAAGGCAACCAGTTGCTGTGACCGATAAGCCCCCGCATATTTCAGTTTGCTTGATTTCGACTTGTTGATGTTGCCTGTACTTTCTGTAACCTTCTCCTTCTGCAATTTAAGGCTGACGTCTTACCTGATTATTATCTTGTGTGGCACACCAACAGGTGATGATGTCAGCAGGCAGTTCTCTGAATTGTTTTGTGGCTGCAGTTCTCGGTAACAAGTCACTTTGTCATTCTCATTAGACTGGCCCTGCCACAAATTAAACTGTAGTTTTTGTAAAGCTTACACTTACATATTCAAAGCTTGTCATCCCCGAAGTTTTACCATTTGTTAATTTATAGTGTGTCTGTTTACGCGCTGATGTAAAGATAGACAGACACATATTTGACTCTGGCTGTGCTTTGCCTTTTCACTTCCTCTTAAACTCACTTGTTATTGCGAAAGTGTGTTTTGTAAAGGCTCTTAAAAGCCTAAGCAGGACCTTATGAATCCAGTGGAATCCTCTGAAAGCTATCTATTATGGATGACCACTCCAGGGTTCAGACCTTTGCTTTGCAAACGCGAGGGGTTTTCTAGCTTCTGACCAGCAACACTACCATGACCAGAGGCGGGCCTTTCCCTGTCCGGGAAGAGGAGTTCATTACAGCCAAGCCCACAGCCTAATGGCTACAGCACGGTGGTCAGTGATAGACTGTGTTTCACCACAAACTCATTTAAGAGAAGAAATAGAACATGGTTTGCTGTCTGCTCTCCTTCCTACTTGTTTTCTAAAAGAGGTGAATTTAGAAGGAGCCGTTAAGACAAGGTTTCGGCATTTAATTATCACCATATCAACGCAAGGATGAAGCAAAAAACCATGTTTTTTTTGTCATTGCTAGGCTGTTTTCTCACATTATAAATCTTTTTCTAGCTTGACTTTAACCTGAACTCCTCTTTATGATGCTGTCGTCCATTTATATCTCTGTCTTTATTATCGTACCTTTACGCGTGTTCACATCCTGAGGAAATACACGAGGCCATTTTTAGGCAGGTTGCTATAATCTGTGTTGAACATCCAGAGTTTGTGGGTCTGGCTTTAGTGCACACGGCTTTCCTGTGACCTGTGTGATATCAGTGTGGTAAGCTGACATCTCTCATAAGTTCAGTTTAGCCTCGCCGACAGTTAATGGCTCTCTGTCTGCCGCGAACTCCGTGCAGACTGGGAAGGCATTACCGCTGGGATGGAAGGAGAGGGCGTAAAATATGAATGAACGGATCTCCCCACTACAGCCCGGAGCTCACAGCAGCTCTTTGTCTTTCTCCGTCTAGTTTTTAGAAAGCTGCTTTGAAGCCTTGATGTTTTCAGGTCTTTTTCAAAACAATCAGGAGCTGATTCTTGTTTATTTTTGTAGAACTCGTTACCTCGAGTCAGTCAGGCAGCTCGAGGCAAACCTCATCTGAGGATTGTGTGAACTTGTGTTTGTGTGTGTGTTCATGCAAGTTTGTACCGCAAAATTTGGTACCAAATTATTCTATGCTTGGTATGAAACATTAAATAAAAGAAGTGTATATTTAGCTTCAGAAATTTGCTTTTTGGCCTTTGTTCTGCTTATGTGCAAAAGGCAAATATATGGGAGCAAAACATATTAAAATCCAAGTGTGTTTGCTGTGTCTCTACACAGAAAAACATTCAATCAAACTAAAATGCATCCATGTGTGAGGCAGTAAGAAAGTCCAGAAGAAGGTCCCATCAGCCAAAATATCTAGAAAGCAAATATGTAAGTTTTTACTGGTCCAGATCA
>JAPQLA010000005.1:20041549-20051638 GCA_029822935.1 Naso vlamingii | reverse complement strand
TTGATATGGGAGCAGAGAGGAGCAACGAGCTCAGAAACAGGTAATGGCCGTCATCCTCTAATAATGAGTGTCAATTTCTTGTATAAGAGTATTGTATTACTGTCCATTCTATATGAGCAGCAGCAGGGGTACTCAAAACCTTTTATGCATTTGACTGTACTGTGGTTATATTTTCAAAATAAAATGGTGGTAGGATGACTGAATGAATAAACTTATCAAATACGGACAATTGCTATGATGTGGCTTGGAAGTCAAATTGTTTAAAAAAACCTTTACAATAAAGAAAATGCAGCATGATATCTGATTTCTTTTGTTGCATTTATTGTGTAATATAATTTATAGTAAAGAAATCATTGTGGTTTACTTTCCTGTACAAATGTGTTGAGTGGATTTTATAACAAAATTTGGCTTCTGTTAGGCCAGAAATTTAAGATCTGAGTTTCACATTTGTGTTTAACAGTAGACAGTGAGAGATTACAATGGATTTAGGATAGGTGGGTGTAACTGTGTGTTTGTGGTGTGTGTGTGTGTGTGTGTGTGTGTGCCTGCAGCAGATAAGGGGATTCCCCTCTGTTTCCAAAACGCCATGGAAACACTGAGAGACATCAGGCAAGCCTACCAGGACGCAGAGAGGGGAAGCAGGTGGGGAGATTGAAATCTCTCAATCTTTTACACACACACACACGCACTTTCTCATGCACTCTTTTTGCACGTGTGATATCTATAGAGACTCATTAATTACATGCCGATGGCACAAAGCTGATAGTGTTGACACATAAACACATCAACATCTGTTCATACTTACCCACAAACAGTGGTGTGCGCACACAAACAGTTGATGTGCGTACAGTTTACACTCCATCCCCCCAACACATAGTCACAGCAATAAACAACACACTCTCCCCAGGCGAGTCAACAAGTGCCCTTTGCTTCTGCATCAACAGTAGAGCCATGTCCTATCTGGTTACACTTCTTTCCTGTATGCAGGCACCTGTCGCTGTGTCCAGAGAACAACCTGTTCTGCCCAAACAGGTTACAAACACAGAGACAGGGGGAGCGAGGGCTTTGGTGAATCAGCCCATTGTCTGTTATGTGGAGCTCTCAGCACTGAATCAAGTCCAAACTCTCAAAAGAGAATAAAGGTCTTTGAGCTGGCCTCTAATTTCATAGCATCAGCTTCCAGTAATAGAGACGGGGGGGAAATGATGCTTTTGGCATAATATGCACTTCAGCACAAGGCAATAAAACTAATAAATATTTGTAATCCTTATTGTTATAGGATAAGTTTGTTTTTTTTGCACGTTAAGCCTCATTATAAGGATACTGACAATCAAATACGATGTTCTATGGCGATATTATGACAACCAGCGCAGTCCTAGGGGCAGGAGCTCGTTGCATGTGCACTCAGACAATCTGTCGACACAATAAAAGCTAGTTTTAAAAGATGTGAAACTTGCTGAATGTTTATTGGTGTCCTCTTATGTACTGACACGAAAACACAAAGCTAAGCACGGATAAATAACCCGAAAATGGCTGTTTGTCTGAAGTAGCTGAAGGAATCGTTTCAGGGTTACATATCGTGTTTAGCTTCATGTCTTAGTGTTGGTACGTGAGAGGACACCACTAAACATTTGGCAAGTTTCACGTCTTTTAAGACGAGCGTTTATTGCTTTTTTTGACGGACTGTCCAAGTGCACAAGCTCCTCCATTATTTAACTACCGGAGACATCAGCAACAGGCTATAGCTCTCAGGACCATGCAGATTGTCTTAATAATGCTGTAGAACGTTGTAGATGATCGTAAATATCCTTGTTATAAGGCCTAATGTGCAAAAAACTAACTTATTCTTAAATGATAGGGTCACAGTTGGGCCCCATCAAGCTCCCCAGAGCAGCCTATACATAAACTCTATTCTTAGCAAAGGCTAAACTAACAGTATACTTTACTGTTACTTCTCAGAGGTTTGTCTTTGCCGCGTCTGAGTGACAACAGCAGGTGCTGGAGCCACCTGGATCCTGCTCCCTCACCTGGTTTGCTGAGTACCAGGACCTCCTGCCTACCAGTTCCCCCCAGACACAGGTGCATGTAGTGTTTGGCCTCTTTGCTAAAGCATTACTTAAGAAAAGGTCAAATGTGCATGTTTTAGGGAGGTCTTTTAACTTAAGATTTTTGTCCCTCACAGGCAGAGAACAAGAAGTGTTGTTGCTGTGTCCTCGTCCCCTGCCTGCCTACTGTCTGTGGCTGAGTCTACCCACCTCAGCCAATCAGCTCCCAGCCTCATGGAACCGCTACTGTGTTCCAAAGCTATGACCCAAGCCAGAGCACACATCCAGACCCGTACGTATGTGTACAACTCAAGTGTTTCAACCCCTCAGAGGAATATTCTTTGTTTTCAGAGCTTTGACTCAGTTACTGTTGAGAAAAACAAAACGGTAATATTTTCAGATCTCAGAGTTTACATTTTATTTCCATCTTATTTGTTAGAAATAATCACAAGCAAACTGTTATTTATGAAGTATAAATAAAACTGCTGTGGTAAGAATTTTGAATTTTGGTTTCATTTATTTACAAAAAGAAAAAAGAAAAAGCCACTGTATTTTAGTTTGCAGATGATATTTGTGTTCGTGCAGAAGTTTTTAAAAAATTTTTCATCTACTGTCCACAGGACTGAGTTCTCAAGATACTGTAAATGAACAAAAGGTGAGTTTCAATCCACAAACCTTAAATTATAAGGTACCTATAATAAATATATTGCTTTAATTTCCTTGTTCTTTTCAATCATATAATAGTTTATCTACCTTGTGTATAGAGCGACACCGATTAATCGAATAATCAGTCAATCGATAAAAAATTAATCACCAACTGTTTTAATAATCACTTAATTGTTTAAGCCATTTTATAAATAAAAAAATAAAAAACACTGGTCTAGCCTCTTACATGTGAGGATTTGCTGCTTTTCTGTGTAATTTATCAAAATACATGAGGAGTCTTTCTGTTTTGGGCTGCAGTTTGAAGACATCACATCGGGCCGTGGGAAATTAAGATATGCATTTTAAGCACTTTTTTGACATTTCATGGAATAAACAACAATTGATTAATCGTAAAAATAATCGACAGATTAATCAGTAATAAAAATAGTCTTTAGTTGCAGCCCTACTCGTGTTAATAACGCTGAATTACAGTCAACGTCCTTGTTCTCTGCAACTTTCGCAGCATCTCTTGCCGACTCTGCATCCCAGAACACCAAAGCTGTTGGCACCACTAGACAGCAGGCCAAGGGATCTTACGGCTCTACCAGTGCTAAAGCACCACATCCCCCTGAAGCCAATCAGTCAGAGCCCAGTGTGCTCGCGGACCCGGCTGAGGAGAGAGAGACTGTCGTGGGGCAGCCCACGTTCTGGCCCTTTGACCACCAAGGGTGGCAGTGAGGAGAGCGGGTCCAGCAGCAGCCAGAGTTCCATTGATCTGGATGATGGAGAGGAGGAAGATCAGAGGAATAAAGATGAGAGAGCTTCTGGAAAAAGCTGTCCGAAGTTTGTTGGAGACAGGCTGTCGCAGCATTCAAACGACGTGAGCTCCATCGAGCCTAATCTTGTTTGGGGGACAAGGCGGAGCTTTAATGTTAATTCAAGGGTCAGTCATATTCCACCAATCCATAAAACAGCACATAACATGGATGGAGAGCCTATCCGTACTGCAAGTAAGCTTCTCGACACTGACAAAGCTATAAGCTCCCACTGTGAAAGCAAAGCCTCCAATATGAATTCCAACAAAGAGCCAGTTGATGGTCAGTCCCTCATAAAATGTAACAACTCACAACAAGGAGACACAATAAATCCTACTAAAGACACTGTGAACAATGAAATACCTATCACGTCAAAGTCTAAGGAGGAAAAGAGTAATGTGGTCCGCACAACAGTGCCTGAGACAGAAATTCGCAATGGCACATTTAAGATAAATAACCAGGGTAATGCTGTCATGTGCAGTGAAGGGAATTATGGAAATATCCTGCAGGAAATAAAACAGACAGAAAGAAAAATGAATGAGTCCTGTTTTGAAGGAACCCAGGTAGATATCCCAATGCCTAATAGGGAAAATTTAAAAATGACTACCAGTACTGCTGCGGACAGAACTCAGTTATTTTCTCCAGCTGTAAACCTTCCACAATCAGACATGGATCCCAGGAGAGATAAGAAGGTGTTGAAAGCCTTAAAGCCTCTTCAGACCAAGGAAAGAACCAGCAAGAACTGTGCTCAGAGAGCAAATGTTCAAACATACCAACAGTCCTTCAATACAGTTGCCCACAAAGACCAAAGCGTCCTTAATCGGAACAAGTCCAAAAGTAACCTGAAGTACATTACACAAGTAAAAGATAAAACCAGGAAAAGCCCCGAGCCAATAACGAGTGGAGAAACAGCTGTAAAAGTAAAACCAAAGCTTCGATCTGTTAAAGGAGCTCATTGTAACACTGGCATCTCCTCACCACGAAAGAAGGTGATTGCTCACGCACAAAGCAAAAGAGCTAATCCTGACAAGTTGAGCAGCAACAGAGCTCAGCAGCAACAACCAGTGAGGGAGCTGAAGAGCACCCGGCAGTTGAAGAGACCCAATCAAATGGGGACACCAAGGTCTAAATCTGCTGTGGACTTTATCACCTATAAAGACATGTTTCAGCAGATACAGAGTGGGGATGAGGGACCTGCCATCTATGAGATGTTTGCCGGTCCTATTTACGACAACCTCAGAGTTTGCAGCTCCTGTGACACAGTTCAGGGCAGACAGGTACAGTCTGCTAAAGTCAAACACAAACCAGTGAAACAAGCACATAGTAAGCTGAGGAGAAGTCCAGGAGAAAGAATGGTGGTTTCAACAAAAGGCAAACCAAAACTTGCGTCCTTCAGGGGTGAATCTGTCCTCACATCTGTATCAAGGAAAGGCCCACACAAAACAAAGGATATCCCTAAATTGGATGGGCACACAGAGGCTGAGTTAGTTCAAACCAAGGATGTTACCATTTGCCATAACAGGGCTCAAGAAAAGGCTAAAGATCACATGTTATCTATCATAGAAGAGGTTCTTTCTAAATATGAGTCTGAAACTTTAAAATCTGACAAAACATTCCCTACTACAGCAAATTCCTGTAATGCTGAGGATAAAAGTCATGACCACATGAATATGCAAGGAAAAAATTGGAAGTCATCAATAGGAAACCCAAGTCGACCAGTTCCAGAGGCTGGGTTATCTCAGAGCCCCCAACAGCTGAAGATCAACACCTGGACATCCTCTAGTGGCAATAGCCACACCATGATGTCACCAGTTTACCAAAAGTTTTTGGATGAAGTTGGGGACGGGCCGCTTACAGATGACCTGCTGCAGTGTCTGGCTGAGGAGCTGATCTCATTGGATGAGAGGGATATATCCATCAGCCCGTGTCCTGAAAACCTGCAGCTAAGTAAAGAGAAGTCTAACAAAGAGGACGATCGTACATCGGGAAGAAATGCATTGCCTGAGGTAAACTGTTGTCATTTTTATATGTTTGTGATTAAGACTAATCTGTTCATGGATGATCTCTGTGGATAATCCAAATCACTCTACATTGCAGAGGTGGAAAGCAACAAAGTACAAAAACTTTGTTACTGTACTTAAGTAGATTTTTCTAGTATTTGTGATTTGAGTATTTATTTTATGACAACTTTTTACTTTCTCTCCCTTCATTTGTACACATTTGTCTGTACTTTTTACTCCTTACATTTTCTTAACAGGTTTGTTTTTTTTTTATTTTGAATGCTTTTGCCTTTTTGGCTGTGCTCAGGGTGCTTTACCAACCCAAAATGACACTATTTAGCATTCTGTGAATGAGACTCAACAATCAGCTCATTTTCTAATGCTTTTCAGAACAGCTTGGACAAATCCTACTGATTCTACCTATATAAATAGTCTTTGTATTAAATTAATATGTGAGGTTCAGTTAGCTTTGCACAGTCAGTACTTCTACTTCTACCTCTTTTTTCACAAGTATCTGTTCTTCTACTTAAGTAAAGAATGAGTGTATTTTTGCCACCTCTGCTGCATTACTCTTTAATTTACTAACCACTGATTTATGTTTGTTTTATTGCAGATTGATTCAACATACAGTGCTGCTGTGCTTGGATCAGGGTGCTTTGTTGATGACACCGTCACATGGACAAAGGGTGAAGTACTCGGCAGGGGAGCTTATGGGACAGTATGTATTAAGAATATTAAAGTTAGTAAAATTTTTTGTTACATTTTGTCCTGTTTTGTATCCGCTTGAAGTGCTGCTCTATAGGTCTGTCAACTAACGGAACTCCTGCTGTTTGATGCTCTGAGGCTTAAAGAAAGGACACAAACAACCTTCAGCCAACACACAGCAGCAGAGAATGATCTTCATCTAAACATGGCAATCACTACTGCCTTTTTTTTACCAGGTGTACTGTGGCCTGACCAGTCAGGGCCAGCTGATAGCTGTGAAGCAGGTGGGCCTGGATGCCTCTGATCCTGATGCTGCGAAGAGGGAATACTGTCGTCTGCAGGAGGAAGTGGAGCTTCTTAAAACCCTTAGACACACCAACATTGTGGGCTTCCTGGGGACCTCACTATATCATCACATGGTTTCAATCTTCATGGAATACATCCCTGGAGGATCCATTGCTAGCATCCTTAACAGGTTAGGTCGATCCGTTACAGCATCACAACACACACAGGAGTGTTTGTGCAAGCACTCAGCTTAAGGAACACGAAATTTGTGACATAATAGCAAATTAGGGCTTGATAATGAAAGGTCTTTATTAACCTTGAACATGTCTGTCCTCAGGTTCGGTCCGCTGCCTGAGCGTGTCCTCGCTCTTTACACCCATCAGATTCTGGAAGGGGTGGCCTACCTTCACCTGAACAGGGTAATTCATCGTGACTTGAAGGGAAACAACATCATGCTGATGCCCACTGGCATCATTAAGCTGATAGACTTCGGCTGCGCACGTCGTCTCAGCTGCCTCAACCACACTGCAAGCAGCAGTGGAGATCTGCTCAAGTCTGTTCATGGCACACCTTACTGGATGGCACCAGAGGTAGATATGGAGTTCATTTAGTTGGTCATCTCTGTATGGATTCTATTTATTTGACTGGTCAGCTTGAAGCTATAATCCTATCTGACTCATCTCCACTCTTTAGGTTATCAGTGAGACCGGATATGGTAGAAAGTCAGACATATGGAGTGTAGGTTGCACAGTTTTTGAGATGGCGACAGGGAAACCACCGCTGGCACACATGGACAAGATGGCAGCTTTGTTCTACATCGGGGCCCAGAGAGGGTTGATGCCCTCTTTACCAGATGGGTTTTCTGATAACGCCAAGGATTTTGTAAAAATCTGCTTGACAAGGTGAGACCTGTGGTCTTTGGGGTCAGTGCAGACCACAGTCATTTACCTTTTGCCATTTTTAAGCATTTCTGGAGATAACCCTATTTTATTTGTTTATGTTTCAATTCCAGTGACCAGAGACTACGACCCTCTGCAGACCAGCTACTGAAGCATTCATTCATCCCACAAATTAAACCTGCAGTAAACTCCTGGGGAATAAAGAAAAAGAAGTGCTGTGGCCACCCAGGGGGACTGTGTGGTTAACAAGAAGCTACACTATTATTTTTCAGTTCAAGAGGGCATGTAATGATTTAATTAAGATTTGTCACTAAAGGAATTCTTATGCAACCCTTTGGGGCATGTTACCTATCCTTAAGTGATGCAGCACGGTTTGGGAGGAATGTGCATTGGGCTTGTGTCCAAGACTCACCTGGAGACTATAAGGCCAAGTTTATGATGAAAAAGAAAACGTAGTTGTTACAGTCTTAGGGTGCACTCACATGTTGATCCATTACCTGCTGAGGCAAATTATGCAATTTAATTATATCAACTTCACCAGAGCTGAACTTCACCTGCTCACATTGTCTGTGACTAAACTGGAAGGAAATAATTTTTGGCATCTGTCACTGTATCCTTTAGATGTTTAAAAGGCACTTCATGAGAAGCACTTCACTTGGTAAATTAATAGTACCTATAAAATGTGAACAGATGCCAGATTTTTTTTGTTAGTGACTTTGGGTATGTCCTATAGTAATCTTAAGAATGTGCCAATTATGTAAATGCCTTAATTCTGAATGTATGCAGTGCAACTTAAGGTCTCTCTGCTGCATTTAGGTTCTGAATGTTTCTGATGTCTTGCAGTTTACATTAAAACATAAATTTGAAGCTCATTTTGATAAGCTACCTTCTTCCATGCTGAGAATGTGAACTACTTTAACTCCTTTCTGACAAGTTAATGACTAACAGTTAATTTTCCAAGAGAAATGCCACTTTTAATTGCTAAAAGCCACTGTAAAATCATCTCTCCTCATATTCAAGTCTACAAATCATTTCCTTGCGTCCAAACTGTAGCTGAAGTGATTTAAGCGTAATAAAATAACCGCAACAGCCAGGGTTTATATTGTGTCAGGGTAGTAGGAACTCTGAAGTTTATTTTTAATCTTGAAATGTAAAGACAAAAAGAATGTAGGAAGTGGTTTCTGCTCATTTGTCCATCACTGCTTTTGTTCTGTGTGCTCAAATGTTAATCACTAATAAGGGTACAAAAACAATCCAGGACTAGGTGTATTTTCTATTTTGCACACACTGAAATAAATGAGTAACCAAGTCAAGAACAGATGGGATGTCAAGTTTTGAGAACAATATAATGTAGTTTAATGTAGGAAACTGATGTAAAGATGTGTCCGGACAGGTACATGTCTGTGAATGTCAATCATTAGATGAGGACATCAGTGACAGAACCTATTAGTGACGTCCACATTACAGATACTTGAGTTATCCAGCAGGTCTTTGTTGCATGTGGCCAGTTGGTCACTGTCCTGATAATTGTTGCTAAATGAAATTGAGCCAATTTTTTTTTCTATTAATGGTTGACTGAATAATACTTACAAGTATCCCCTTAATGGAATGACATCTAAGGGCTACAGTTTAACGTCATGAAATTATGTCTGACGCACTTCAAAATAAAAAGGGTTATGTAAACTTTAATAACACACTACTACTGTCTTGTTTTTTTCTTTTTTGAGGCACAACCTTTGGCATCCAGCTTAAGGTCTACTTAGAGGTCCAAAAAAATAATTTTTGGTACAAATTGCATCGCTCTGATGTGATAAGTACATGTTGGATGTGCCGGTGTTACTGAGAGCATCAACTGATATTTCCTGTGATGGAAAAGCACAGTACAGCACCCTCTGCAGGAAGGCTGCAAGAAGCACACACCACTGGAATGCTGCAATCATTCACCTGATGATGCCCAATCTGGTGCTCAACAAAATAAAAGTCTTTTATAGGTATTATAGTTATTTTTGTTATACTTACAAGCAGCTCCAAACCTGAGTAGTCATGGTATAACTTTTTTTTTCTTTAAACATACAAAAACGTATGTACATTTATCTCCACTTTCTGTAAACAGCAAGTCTGTGTTCTCCTTTGAAATCCCTTTGATTGAAACATGCAAATCATACGCACAGTACTTAAGTATAAAAAGAAATCAAGACAAGAAAGTATTCGCGGAGATGAAACTTTACACCTAAAAAAATGCATCCATCAACAGTACTAAATGGAATGCCGGCAAACATAACTTGATCTCATCTCCAGCTTGCTGCTTTCTCTGTACAACCGCACTAATGTGATTAAATTAAATTACTCGTTAAAATATAAAGGAAAAATAAAGAAAAGTGCATCTTTCATGCCTTTTATGGTGCTAATACATTTTCCCCCATATGGAGATCTGAAATGGAGGAAAGGGCACCCACCCACCTTTGCACATTCCTAGACTCATTTGAGAAGGAAGGAGAACCAAGCAGCATTCAACACACTAACAGAAAGAAAGGACTGAGCATCACAACCCAGAGATCTGACAGTCAGGAAGCATAAATTTTCTTTTCTCTCTAATCTCATCTCTCAGAAATTGAGAAGTCCAACAATACTTTGCAAATTTTTGCAGGCAAGTTTTTTTTTCCTGCCTTTCAGTATAAAGGGTATATCACCATCA
>JAPQLA010000005.1:19910516-19935242 GCA_029822935.1 Naso vlamingii | reverse complement strand
TTGCTAGAAGTGATTTGCAAAATACTTGATACCTGCCAGGTCTCTCTCTCCACACATCTATTGCATCTATATTTATATATTCATTGTTCTTCAGCAGTAGGATGATGTGTGCGGGATCAAAATAATTGAATATGTCAGTGTTCATTGTAATAAAGACACATGTCACATGGAATAATGTACCCACATCATGTTTTAATAGTTTTATGGACAACAATGGAGGTTTATGGCAGAGAATAAACCACTGTTTAGGTGTTGGATTCATCCTTGTTAGAAAGGTTATTGTTGGTTCAGTCTTTTAAACAGTGGCTGTGGTTGCCAGAGTCCTGTTAGTAATAACAAAAATCTATCGAACCTGGAATGATTTTCCTTGAAACCATTGAATGTTTTTTTTTCATTTCATGTTGCTTTTTTTGAAAATATGTGAAGGAGAGAAAATAGGTAAGTGAACCTCTATAGCGGCAGGGTTTTTGTACTGCCCGTGAAAAGTGTTTTGTAAATTGTGCCAAATGAAGGAAGCAACATAAATGCAATGCTGGAAAAAAAAATATTTTTTCCACATTTCCTGGAAATATCATTGTATTTCAAGGCACTTTGGCTCAGGTTGTCATAAAAAAACCCTACATATGTTCAGCAGTGGGTTGTTCTGTCCTCAGGCCCTCTCACCTGGCTGGATGGTTCCCATTTCAGTTATTCAAACTGGGTGAGCAGCCCGCAGCCAGGACGAGCCTGTGGACACATATTGAGAAACTCAGGCTTTCGGTGGGAAGCGACAACAGACTGCAACAAAAAACTGCCCTTTATCTGCCAGTTTGGTAAGTTTTCTCGCAGTAAAGTATGGGCAGAAACATCATGTTGAATCACTCTATGATGAAATACCCTTTCCTATGGCTTTTGCATTCTTCACAGAGTCTGGAAGATATATCATTTGCGAAGGTCGCAATGCCACTCTGCAATGTGACTCTGGTCAAATCTTAATGATAGATGGCGGCTTCTATGGGCGTGAGAACATTCATTACTGTCGATCCACGCGCTCTCCAGCAACACCCACACAGCTGCAGTGCGGCTGGGTGAACATCGCAGAATCACTCAAAGGTAAAAGGAGGTCAGATAGTTTTGGTGTGCAATAAAATATGGTAATTGATGTTTGAATGTTACACAATCATCCACTTCAGAGCTGTCAAATGATCTAATCTGCACAATAACCCCTCTTAGCTTCATTTAATCTGCTGACCTCAGTAAGAAAAAAATCTGAAAGGGAAAACAAACACTCAGGGCTGATGAAAAAGCTCTGCACAAATGAGAACTGTCATGAAATCTAATCCTTATCTGAAAGCAGTGATTGCCAAATAGCAATTATTGTTTGGCACATTAACAGGAAAAGAAAGATTGCAATCACACGCAACGACTTTAATGACCCAATAATGACATAATTATGTCATTATTACAAAAGCCCACAATAGTAGCTTCAAAGCTTAAAGATACATCAATGATATCCATCTATTTAAGAGTAAATATTGACTCATGCATTTACCTTCAGGCAGAGATAGATCATCCACCCATTCAATTTCAGAACTTGCTCATCCTGTTCAGGGTCTTCAGGACATTGGCTGCAGCCTTTCCCAGCATGCACCCAGTGAGAGGGAGGGTACACTCCCTGGATAAGGAGTCTATTGCAGAGAACACACAGTACACAGTTAAACGTTTAAAAAACACAATTTAAAATCCCCCTTTGAAGAACCTCAAAGCGATATTTCACCACAAAACTTTTTTTCTTATTTTTTTTGCATATAAATTATGCATCTTTGGATGTCCTGAGTTGAAGAATAAATTTTTTTCTTCCCAGCATTTTACAACAGTAAACAGATTTTTTTACCCAAATATGCGAGCTACTTACTGTAGCTGCTTTTGCTGGTAGCCTATGGAGATAGTTTCAAAACATCAAAACCATCTAAAAATGTCCATCCATAAATCATGTGGTATAATCTAAGTCTTCTTTATCATGTCGTGGGCTCAATACTTCCAAAACACTGTCATGTCAGTGTTATTTAAACTCTAGAGCTTGTTTGCACGCACCTGGCTGAGCACATGACAGGGAGCTTTGTACCCGATACATTGGATTTATTGTCTTTTTAGCTGAAATAACAGCGCTTTGGAAGTATTGAGCCTATGACACGATAAAGAAGACTTGGATCATACCACACAAAGCTTTTGAGATTTTTGGATTTAAGTTTTTTGATGTTTTGAAACTGTATCTCCATAAAGCTGCCAGCAAAAGCAGCTGAAGTGAGTGGCTTGAATTTTTGGAAAAAAAATCTATTTACCACGGAATAAAGCTGGAAGTTAAAAAAAAAAAAAAAAACTCTTAAATTCAAGACATTTTAGGGATGAGTAAACAATACACAAAAAATAGTTATGCTGTGAAATATAGCTTTAATACAGAGCCCCGAAAGTAACATGGGCAAACATGCTCTTACATGGTAAAAATGTATTTGGCTGTGTTGTTTTGTGCTGTGCAAATTGGCTTCTGGGCCAGTTAAAACTATTCAAACTCATTTGGGTATGTTTTTATCTGCTGTGCACAATGTGTTGATGGACCTGTTGTACTGTGTGTGTATGTGCTCCGCTTTGTGCAACCTCACCTGGTAAAGTTAGTTTTAACAGTGGCACGCTCTTTTCCTGGCTTCAATGAATATGCAGATGATGATTTCAGTGTGTCTGTGTGCGTATGTGTGTGCGCTGGTTAGTGTGTGTGCACTCCCCATGTCTGCGCCTTGTCACTGAGCCAGAGGTTTAAATACTTTATAAAGAAGTCCCAGGTTAAAGTATAGTACAACTAACTCCTGTACTGTCATTTCACACTCCTGAACTCAATTCACATCGACAGTAAACACAAATAACTTTGGTCTTGTTGGGAGAACCATCTGGCCGGGCTTCGAAGCTGAACTTGCCATTGAAAAGACTTCTTTATCCATTTTTCTGTTGCTGTTTGTTCCTGCATGCCATCCACGACGTTACTGCTGCATCACTTTCTGATTTACTTAAGCATGGAGCAGGCAGGGTCATAAAGAACGTGTGTGCGTTAATCGTGCATCAAAACAATTTGTGGCGTTAAAAAGAATTTGCATTAACTTGTTACTGTCTCGTTAACTTTGACAGCGTTCTTCATAAACGGCATAAGAATGTATTTCAATGTGCTACTTCAGTGTGAACTCTCAACTCTACCACTGACTACACAGACCAACATAAACCACATTTACTGTTTACTGCCGTACCCGGCTGTGGTCCAACTATATACTTGGTTTTCACCTTGTCCTGTTGTATTTTCTAATGCTTTTGTCTACTGGATAGTTACCCGTTGCTTGCTTTCGCATGATTGTATGTTATTTATGTGGTGCTTGTCATTACACGTTGAAATGCTTGGTGCCTTTTAAACTCATACATTTCAGCTTTAACACCCCTCCCTCAAGAGGCTTTGCCTTTTGCCAGGTCACCATTGTAAAAAAGATTTTTTTCTTAATGACTTACCTGCTTGAATAAAGGTTAAATAAAATATGATGAAATAAAACTAAACAACACAATTAATGTCTTCATCCGGCACAAGCATGCATCAGCTCTGCTGTTGCTCTTGAATGTCAACTTGGCTGCAATGCTTAATACTTCTGCAATACTAAGATATTCAGTGGTGGCAGAGTTTGTAGTCACTCCCACTTCATCCTGTCTGCATATCACAGCGGAGCAGAAACTGAACACGAGCCAGGGCTTTTGTGAGTGTACCGCAAATGAATGTGAAGTGCTATGTTCTGCACTCATATCAAAAACATCACATATGTGCAGTCTGTTTATGATGATAATGGATGATGATGAATGTTAATTAGGCCTATTTTATATTTTTGGAGGACTGTTAACAGAGGAAAAATGTGAGAATTGTTTTTAGAGCACAAACATTTCTTACTGTAACACCAGAATTCCTAAATATGAAATCAATTGGAAAGATTTGCCATCTTACTATTACCATTACTTTGTGTGACTTATGTTTATAATGGGTTCCTCAGCTCACTGCCATGGCCGTCACATCTGCCAGATCAAAGAAGTTGTGGACTCTTTTGGGGAACCTTGTCCTCAGCTGGGAAGCTACCTGTCCGTAAACTATTACTGCAAAGACGGTAGGTCCAAACCAATTTATGAACAAACTAAGATTTACACCACGATTACGACAGAGTTTATGACAGTTCTGCATTAGCTGTTTAATATTCACATTATACTAGTAGATTATAACAAGTATGAATGTATTACTTCCTTGAAATACAGATGAATTATGTTGCACAAAAATTTAAGTCTGAACACTTCCGACTCTGCAAGGCAACACCTATCAACCACACAGTTTCAGCACTGCCCTCACTCATGTTTGGTTCAAGGCAAAAAAAAAAAAAAGAAAAAAAAAAAGCAAGAAATTGTGGGTGAAAATCAAGCAGCAACCTTCTTGGCTGGAAATTAAGCCAGTGAGGTGCCAAGAACTGCAGTTCCTCAAATGGGATGGCTCCAAATTGAGTCAGATCAGGCCATTCAGAGCCTCATATTAAAATATCCAACCTTACAGCAAAAAGAAAAATGTTTTTAGTCTGTTATGAGACATGGTTTTGGTCTCTATATCTAATTTACAGGTTCCTGGCAACTGTATAGGGAGGAGAGTTTTTATAAATTTTTCCTTTAAATTATATTAAATCATGTATAGGCTATGTCTAGAAATCCTTCACTCACCTGGCTGGTGTTTCATTTTGTTTGTTGACGCTCTCTTTTTTAGATGATTGTTTTGATTTGTCAATCTTTATCAGATGGTTTGCCGTGTTTGCAGTTGTTGCTAAAGCTGGAAGAGGAACTTTTCCTCTTGGGTTGTGTGCCATCAGGCTTTCACTAGCGGAGAGGACATGAAGGCACATCTACCTCTTTAGAGCCTCCAGTAGCAACATGCGCTCTTTGACATGACTCGTCACAGTCTTCATTTTCTAAAGCCTGAATGCAGAGCCAATGAGAGGAGCAGAAGTCTACTTTTTTTTCAACCTGAATTACAATATGCTGAAACAGGGACATGAAATTTAGGCCCAGTGATGCTAAAACTAAACCCCCTCCTACAGCTTAAAGAATTATAGGCATGGTCACTGCTAGCTGTGCTAGATGTCACAGAGTCATAGGTAGCAATGCATCCCCACAACAGCTCCACCCTCTTGTCCGAATATGGTCACTTCTAGTTTCTAAAAATGGCCATAATGCCAGACTTCAGGCATCAGAATGATACTCCACAAACCAATGAGTGACGTTGTAGTAGTTCCATCCTTTATTATTATTATTTTATTAGACAAATGAATAAAAAGAAGATATGTTTGTAATTCAGAAAGTATAATAATCATTATGTGTGTCTCATCATATCTCACTGTTTGAAAACTTTATTTATACTCATGGGAGTCCTGTGTGTGTTTGTTTCTGGCACTTCTCTACATTTCTGTTTGTTGTTTCTCCCCTCAGGACTCGCACTGTCAGTGAACCCTGCAGCTGCTGTTTTTAATGACGTAACCATTGGCATGAAGTGGCTCTTCGTGTTGCCCGAGGGAAACCTTAACTGCAAGCTGAGTACCGGAGATGGTCATGTTATTTGTTTGCACAGTCCCAAAGGGTGAGCAGTAACCTTTAAACACTAATATGGATATGTGGGTTTGAAGTATGTATCATGAATTTTAATTTGCATTCCGCTGCATGATTAGAAATGCGGGATCAAGTGCTTTTAACAGTCAAAAGTCAGGTTATCTCTGCTTCTGCCGCTAAATTTTTGACCATTCTTTTTTTGAAACTGTCTCCTATGAGTGATCTCAACTTTATGGTGGTAAAGGAATCCAAAGTCACTGTTATTCCAATTAAAATATGGATACTGTTGGGAAGGAAAAAAAGAACTTGCAAATATTGCCATAAACCTATGGTTTATGTTTCTATTGCAAAGTCAGTTAGACGAGTTTTTCTTCTTGTTAACTGCCCTTACTTTATAATGCCTCATTAAATTAGGCCTACTGGATTAAACTGTAGGCATTCATGTCATAATCCTATCCAGAAGAATAAACTGTGAGTTCCCAAAAGTGTTTGTTCAGATTTTTAAAAAATTTAATTCAATTTTCTAAGCCTTTTTTCTTTGTTGGTAGTATCTGTTAGTACAAAAAGCATACACATGCATACAAGGATCAAAAATCAAAGATCAAGGAAAATTTATTATCCCCAAGGGGCAGTTTACTGTACAGACAGCAGTGATCACCCAACAACAGTCAAACAACAACACCACAAATACAATGGTAAATCAAATTGGTATGACACCAGTGAAGTATTTAAAAGGCCAGTGGAAGCAGGATCAAAAGATTTTTCTTAACTTTTGCTTCTGCATCTTGGCTGAATGTTTTTGCTGCCAGAGGGAGGCAACAAAAACTCACTGGCCATGGGACAACTGAGATCATCCAGGAGTGAATGTGCCTTGTTCATAATTCTGACCTTTACAGGTCACTTACACAGAGAAACTAAAGAGATGTATTAGAGGAGTGATGCCACAGTGAAGCCACATGTCATAAGTCCAAACAGTTCAGGGTTCAGTGCCTTGCCCAAGAGCAGCTCTGCAGAGTTTAGGAGGTGAACTGGCAAGTCTTCATAACATTGTCCATGCTGGAATTGAGTCAAGTCCCCATGGACTTAACCACCACTTCCCCCAAAAACAAAGTCCATGATCTGAATGAATGAGGGAGGATTGATGAGTATGCAGCCTAAGGTAGACAGCAATAAGTCCCACAGCTCTTGTTGAATGTATGTGCAGTTCAGCTCTTTTGGTTATTATGTAGAAAATTTGAAATAAATAAGTTTAGTGGTGTTTCTGTTTCTGGTGATTTAAAATTGTATATCAGCTCTGTCAGAGAAAATTGACAAAAAATATAAGTATTATAAATAAGAATGTCAAACGATTAAAAAAAAAATCGCGATTAATCGCTTAATTTCTATAGATAGTTACGATTAATCGCATTTGTTTATGATTCTATTAATTTGCATTTCACCAATAATTTCACCAATTCCAATAATCTGCTCATCGCAGAAAGTTAACTGCACCTGCTGCTCAATTTTAGACAGAGGTGTCTCTTCTGCTGGTCCCCCACCTGTTTTATTTGCCAAAGTTTTATTATGAACTATTTTTTCCTTTGTTATTCTTTGTATATCTTGCTGTCTTTTCTTAATTTCATCTGTTGTTCTTCTTGTTTTACCGACAACATTGACTTTCTCACAGATAGCCTCCCATATCGCGTTTCTTTTGGCTATATTCAGATTTCTTTATGTTTATTTGTCTCTTCCACTAACATTTCCAATTCCTTGGTTTCAAATTTCATTTTGCGCTTGTGGTCACTCTGCTCTCCCAAATTCTCCATGGTGAAAACCAGTAACGCACTCAAAACCCTCTTTAAATAGGGCGGTCTCCACCACTTTTGCATTTGTTGTCATTTGCGCAGGCAATCTTAGTAGATCACCTGCAACATGACCACCAACAACACGTGCAATCTGTTAGCGTGAGCACGCAATTGAGCGCTCTTTATTTGGGATCTTAGTAAATCAGGCCCATAGACGGGTTCCTGTGCAACGTCATCACAGAGTTGTGTGCGCAACTAGGTGGACGCGCATTTCCTCCTACTCATTTCAGACTTCTTCTTATACTCGTGCAATCCACACATTTCCTGCACGCCACAAACATGGACAAGGAAGAGAAGCGATTGATTGAAGAAGACCGAAAATATGCACATTTATACAACTCTTCGTCGCCATATTACGAAGACTGCCAGACGGCCGCAAATTCGTGGCGAGAGATTGCCGTTTGGCGGGATTACTGAATTGCTGCCACGATTAACGCATTAACGTTGACAGCCCTAATTATAAAACATATTGTAGGGAAAGCACAAATCACTTACAAGACTGAACACTTACAGCTTTTGTTTTACATGCAGTTCTGCTAAATAAAATAACACATCTCCTCTTCATGAAATAAAAAATTAATAAGGTAGTCCATTTTTACATTACTATTGTAATTCTTTCTTATATTTTTTTAAATTTTCATAGGCATGAAATAGGTAAAAATACCACTGGAATTCTTCTTCTCAGATGTCTTTCAATAACCCTGAATATTTTTTGATATGAAAATTAACATATAAACCTATGCTAACAGCATATTCCAACTGTGACTACTGACAGTTTAAGATTGACTGACAGGTGATTGCAGTGATACTATTACAAACCCAGATTCAGGACTAAATTGATGGAATGTTGCATTTCTGTGACCAGTTTATGGAACAATTTGAACAAAGAAACCAAGAAATCTAAATCAAACATTACATTTAAAAAAAAAAAAAAATTAAAACCAGTATGTTAAGGAAATATAATGAAATGTGTTAGTTACGTTTGAGTGTCATACCCATTGTCACGACAGGTTAAAAAAATTGAATTGAATCGTCTCTCGGGAACTAGCAAAGGAATGTGAGTGGCGTGTTGGCCTGCAGCTATTTTGCTTATTTTGTTGTTTAATTTTTACATTATGTTCTTTGCAAATTGACTTCTTGGGATAAATGGGCAGATCAATAAGATTATTCCTTCTGCTCCTTTTCATTCAAGATTCATTCAGTTTTAGTGTTTACATTAAAGTGTTCTTTTCTTTTATCAATGAATGAAACAAACTAAACTAGACGAAACTAAACTGTTGGTCGAAATCGCTTTGGGCAAGATAATGAAAGTCATGTGATATCTTTTTTTTTTAACAGTGAGGAAAGTTTTTAGAACTTTAATTTTTTTAAAAACAAAACTACTAGGATTCAAATTCTGCAAAGATTTCCTGATAGAGCGTGGCCAGACCCTTTTCACAAAGTAAATTTATACGCAAAGTAAATTGTGGGTCTTGTTTACCAGGCTACCTCATTGCTGCTTGCAGCTATATTTCTATTTATGTTTGTTCTCAGGTTGGAGAGCAGCTTGGTGCACAAATATTCTCATCCAGGTACATTTGTTGTGGCACTGGAATGCACCGGCAGTGCCACACACATCACGGCTCAGAAAATAATTGCCATTCAAGAGCCCATCAGAGATTTTGGTGCCATCACATGCTTTGCTGGGAAACTGTCTTTTCCTGCAACCAACTGCAAAACCCTTTACGGAGAGACAGTTCAAATTCAAATGGAAGGGAAAGCAGGTAGGTGACAAGAAAAGCGTAATTTATATTTATGATATCAGTGCTTGAAGCATCAAGATTCGGTGTTTTTGTTTAATTCTTTTTCTGTTCCCTCAAATGTATTATTTGAATTTAAATTGTTTCAATGTAATTCTTTTCTCTTGCCTTTTTACTATAGGCACAAATGTGACCTATAGAATCCAGAGTGGTGATGTGTTGTTATCAGGTTTATCTGTTGTCGGAGGAAATATAACACAGAACATCTCAGTGACTCATGAAATGGTGAAGCAGCTTGGGCCTGGCTGCCACCAGCTGACCCTTTATGCGACGAACATGGTGACGTTCCCTGAATTATCTGCAGACCTCCAGGTAACATAAATAGGAATGCCCTCATCTATCAATAAAGCTGTAACAGATGACATGATGTATTTTCCCCTCGTGTTTTTGTCATGACTGCATTGGTGGAGGATGAAATTTTAAAAGTTAGCATTTTGATTAAGGAACAAGGAACTGATTGAGGAGTTAAGGCCTCTCTAAAGTAGAAATTAAATTTAACCTTTAATTACTGCATCTCATCACCTGATTACTGGCATACCCGTTAACACCAGAACAAAGTGGATGCATCACCCACAGCAGAATTTAAAAATTTGATCTTTACGCTAATCTTAAACTAATCAGTGTTATACTGGAGCATGTTGTAAAACGTATCAAGGATCAAAGTTTGGCCACATGCCACGTCAAAAAGACTGAATGCTGGACAATCAGGTTAGTTTAGTCAGGGATGAACAATAAAGACAATATAATATTTAAACCCCAAGAGGTCATGATTTATAGTGATTATAAAACAGCTAGGGGTTGTTGTTAGGCACAATGCCGAGCGGGTCAAAAACTCCAGGATACCTTCCAGATACCTTTGATAAATTACTTATTTCAAATTAAGAATAGCACAATAAAATATATACCAATGACCCATTGCCATGGGGGGATAAATGACGCATTCAAATGTATTATTCAGTTGTAGGTTGCTCACATTACTGCAGCAGTTAGAGCTTAAAACACAATTACTGTATGTAGTTACACAAGTAAAAAAGAAAACAGACTTGAATTGCAGGGTGTTTACAGCATATTATGTGGGTAAATCGCAAGCTGTAACACTACTGATGTGTGTGACGTACAACTGAAAATGCTGTTATGCTTGATAACCATATTAATCTGTGCATTATTTGTTGTGATAAGTTTAACAGTTTCGTAATCCTACAAATACTGCAGATGTGTGTGCTGGAGAAAGTAGCCGGGCTTCAGGCTTCTGTGTTAACAGAGAGGGATGACTGTCTAGGCTCTCAAGATATTACTGTTGGTGTTTCCCTGAAACAAGGAGTCCCAGTGCGGCTGATCTTCTCTGTGACTGGAGACAACAGTTCATTCTCTGAGACCAGAGAAATGAAAAAAAGGATGGAAGTTTTTCATTTTGGAAGTTGGATTCAAGGTATTAAAGATATCTTAAAAACTGGGGCCACACATGAGGCAAACCTGTAATGCAATAATGATGACCTAATGACAACCTGAAAAACGATAGATAGACAGATAGATAAATAGATAAATAGTTTTTCAGGCTATACAAATATGCAGAAATATACATATAACAGAAATGTTTGCTACAGGATCTGGACATGTGAAGCTCAGAGCAATGAACGTCTTCTCCTTCGAGGAAGTGGATGTGGATATGTTTGCTTCGTGTGGCAAGAGTTCAGCTGTAAGAGCAGTAAAATCTTTTAATCTTTCATTAAACAGCAGTGCTATTTTACCTCCTCATTTAGATTTCCCCTCCCCTCACCACGGCATTTCAGGTAAAGTAAAAGAGCATTATTTTTATTTAATTGATATTAACAACTAACACATCAATAACTTTGTTTATAAATATATTTTTTAATCTATAAATAGGATAAACTATAGGATAAGTCAACATTTGATATTTAATGAGAAATGAGAGGGAAATATTTTACATAGGAAATTTAAATTTATCAATAAATGGTTCACATAGAAAAAGAAGTAAAACAAATGCATTAATGAATTCAAAGCCTAAAATAATGGAATCTAAAAAGGAATTCAAAAAAGCAGAAACTGGATTCATTAATTGAATAAAGAATGCAGATTTTTGTCATGTGACTGCTAAAAAGCAGTAAAACAATTCAAATTTTAGGAAGAAGCAAACTCCCTGAGTTCTTGTGAAAGGGCAGGTGAGTTTCTCTAATCAGTCAGAAAACTTGTTACATCCATTGACTAATTTGACTTTTTTTTTTTTTCCTCATTTTATCCCCACAAAGTACAAAATGTGAGAGAAAAACTGGAAGGTGAATTTTAATGTCTAAGCAAATCAAGCAGTTACTAGGAAAAGGAAAAGCAGCAGAAAAACGCAAATGGCAAAAAACTGCTCTTTTAAATGCTTTATTAATGAAACTATTTGAAGTAAAAATGCTTTATTACTATTTCTGTAGCACATGTAGTTCTCCATTCTTTACAGTATGACCTTGGTTTCCCTTTCTTTTCAGAGAGAGAAACACATCAGAGTTGCCAGATCTACCCTTGGAATCAGCGCGAGCCCTTCAGCTATAGTGTCCACAAAACAAGAGATCACGCTTTCCATAAACAACACATCCGCTCTAACTGACTCCACCAAGCGATACCAGTGGGAATGCAGTAAGAAATTTGATCTTTTTGTTTCTTTTTTTCAACTCAAAGATTAAGTAAAATTTGTGGACATTTATTATTTTGATATGTTGCTTGAGTGTTGATTGTCTGAACTGCAGATAAGCCTGAACATTCAACGAAAAGCATTTTGCTAAGCTTTCAATTAGTAGCTTTGCCTAAGCTTACATTTTCACAAGGGGCGGCGGGGGGGGGGGGCACCTGAGGACAGCCACATTATCCACATGGAGCTCCGTTTTCATACTCATCACGAGCCTCAGCAGAGCTCACTACACATAACTGAGTCTCAGATCCATACCCCCGACAGCGTTACTCCTGCTTAATGGTCCTTCACTGTTTCCTGCAGTAATCACAAAAAAACTGTACTTGCTAAGTCCCCGAGGTTTTAATCCGACTTGTCTGAACATTTTTTTTATGTAATGTTGTGTAGTTTTCGATAACGAGGGGTTTTTGGTCTGCCAGAACCTGAAAATACTCTGAAGAAGAAAAAAAGGTGCTGACCGTTAGTGATTTGCCGTTTTCAAACCCCAGCATGCTAAATGTGTGTGTTCTGAGTCACCCAAATGTTTCCTGGTGTGTGCTTATGGACTTAATGTTCTGTATATGTGTTTATGGCAGAGTACATTTTTTTTTGTGGGAACACTTTGCACCCTGTATTAAATTAGTCTCCCAGTCTATAGTGACCTCTCTCTTTTTAAATAAAGTTGTATAGAAAGTTAGTAGTGAGCTTGAACACAGCAGTGGAGAAGACAGTCATCTCTTATTTCTGAGTATTAATATTGCCCACTGTGCTGCAAAAGGAACTGAAGTGCATTTTAGTTTTGTGACTATTACCTAAACAGTAATTTAAGAATCGAGGTTTGGTGGCATGAGGGGAGGGCATGCCAACTTGTTTCAAATCAAATCAAATCAAATTTATTTATGAAGCACATTTAAAAACAACCAACGTTGACCAAAGTGCTGTACAATAAAGCAACATAAAAAGAACAAAGGCAAAACGTATAAACAGAGCAACAGCAAAACAAAAAATAGGCAGTAAGGACTAGAGAAAACAATAAGAGAGAACAAGAGGGCCTTTAGTCTAGCCTTGAAACTGTCCACAGAGGGGGAACATTTAATTGTGAAGGGTAGGTTGTTCCAGAGTTTCGGGGCAGCTACGCCCCTTTCCCTTTAGCCTGGGGACAGCCAGGAACAGCTGATCAGAGGATCTGAGAGCTCCGGGAATGAAAAGTGGGGCAAGGAGCTCAGAAATTTATTGGGGGGCCAGGCCACCCAGAGCTTTAAAAACAAATAAAAGAACCTTAAACCTCAATCCTGTACTTGACTGGGAGCCAGTGCAGCGAGGCAAGTACAGGAGAGATGCTGTCCCTTTTCCTGGTGTTGGTTAGCAGCCGAGCAGCAGCATTCTGTACAAGCTGCAGACGAGACAGGGCTGACTTACTAACGCCTAAGTGAAGAGAGTTGCAGTAATCGAGACAAGAGGAAATTAATGCATTGGTAACAATCTTTAAATCGTTTCGTGAGAGAAAAGATTTGATTTTTGCTATATTCTTAGGTGGTAGTAAGAACCTTTCACCACAGCAGAAATTTGTTTGTCAAATCTTAAGTCAGAGTCAAAAATGATACCAAGATCTTTGGCCTGGGAATGAAGATGAGAAGCAAGTGGACCTCAGTGAGTTTTTATACTTTCAGTAGAGGTGGAAGGACCAAACAAGACTACTTCAGTCTTGCTGTCATTTAACTGGAGAATGTTATTGGTCATCCAGAGCTTGACATGTTTGAGACAGAGGGCAGAGAGAAAATAAAATAAAAGGCGAGGAGGGCAGTTAAATTTTTTAACATGAAATGTCCAAATTAACCGTGCCCTCGCCCCCGTATAAAAAACGTACAGTCCCTAAAGTGCCCTAGATCTGTTTCAGATCATTAGTTAAAAAAATAAAAAATAAAAAAATGGCATCTACCTTAACAACAGAAACTGTGTCGGCATTTATCCATTCAGAATATCCTAATTTATGTTTCATATCCTGAAGAGAAAATCCACTCAGGGCCAAAGTGCACAGACAGAACTTTTTGGCAGGAATAAAGAGTATGTCAGACTGTTCAAGTTTGCCAAATATCTTTGTCTACCTACATTTCCCAACAACCTGTTATACAAATACGGTTCAAATTTGATATAAATGACAAATGTAACATTTTAGAAACTGGGCATTAATGTTTTGAATCATTATGTTAACTTTTTTTGCAGTAGTATAACGGTTTTCCTTGTTGATTTGCAGAAAACCCCTGTAAATGCCAAGGACAGTATGAGGGACTGACTCACATCATTGAAGAAGACTGCATGCCAAGTCCATTTGAATTTAATAAGTATTACTTTAAAGTGATAAACAAAGCTGACAATAATGTGGAAAAAACGGAATCCATATGCATCACCATTACCCCAGAGAAGAGGGAAAACTGGCCAAGGTACTTGATGTTCCTGAAACTGATCCACTCTGATCAGAGCAATGAAACTGTCATTCTCGATGATGTTCTCCTGATCCGAATGAGTGTTAAGTGTAACTGCAATTTTCTTACGAAATAAATCTGCTAAATAGGCAAAGTACCACAATTCTCATTCATGACAACTACTGACTTAAGAAGGAGCTCATTCAGTTTCAGACAAAACCTGTTTTCAAAGATAAATGTAAGATTCTTTCTATTCATTTGTAAACAGCCATAATATATTAAGCAGAGAAGTACTGTAAAATAAAACTGTCCTTCTTGGAATAAAAGTACAACTTATGGTCGCGTTATATTATATCTTACTGGACAGCTTTAAAAAATGTTTTTTAAAAATTCTAGCTGAATTACCCAAATTATTTATGTATATGTTGTGTCACAGCCTCAGTTGTATTCAAGGCTGTGATCCAGTGAAGAAGAACAAGAATGCAAAAATCCAAATGTCTTGTTCACCTTCATCGTGTCCAGATGTTGTGTGGTACACTGTGGATCCACGAGGTTATAAAAAGTGGCCAGTAAGTCTGAAAAGTTGATTCTGGATTATTTGGGACTGAAAGAACAAATACTTTTAAATGAAAAAATATTATATGTATATATGTGTGTTGCCATTGACTTCATGATTTTTTCATATTAATTTATTTACAGGAAGAGACAAGGAGCTGCTACAGAGATGCAGGGCTAAGACCACTTGAAAGAAAACAGGATGGTGGGACTAAATATACTGTGACTGATAATGTTCTGGAATGGGTGATGTCTAGAAATTTGAATGTCACTGTGATGATTATTTATGGTACGTATACTTCAGTCAGTGACTGCTCTGTGAATGATCTTGCCCTGGTTTCTTAATGATTTTTTGGGCCCCAGATGAATTATCAGTTCGTGCCAATGCTGCAAAAATACAGGGTTAATGAGGGCTTGATCTGTAGTTTTCTCATATGTATCCTTGACTAACTAAAGCATACAGTTTAATTAATGCGGAAAAATTACTTTACACCATTGCAGAAAACCACTTCAGTTTTGCAATTTTGTTTCTTATTTCTTGGAAAAAATACAAATTACACATTGTTCTTTTTTATACCATAGAGGATAACAAACCTCTTTACAAAACATTCACCATAACAACTTCTGAGAATTCAGCTGCCACCAGCGCTAACACAGCTGCCACTGCTGCAACTGCTGCAACTGCTACCATTGCCACCACCGCTGCACCCGCTAACGTTGTCACAGCTACCGCTGCTACCACCGCTACTACAGTGACCACTGCTGTTACCGCTACCACCGTGCCCACTGATGTCATTAGTCCCACAACCACCTCAGCTGCCACCCCTGCAGCCTCCACTACCACCACATCATCACCAACAACAAAGAATTCAGATGGTCTTACGTGCAGCATATCACCACAGAGTGGAACAGTCTTTGACCCTTTCGAAATAAGTTGCAATACTGAAATTCCATGCTCTGATTGTCAGTATTGTTTTACAGCTCATGAGGGTGAGTAACCAAGGTTGGCAAACATTTTTTGGATGCAGGGACTGATTTAATCTTTTTATAGTAATTTTCCCTTACATCTATTAATCCTATTTTCTTTTTTTGGAAATGGTCAGGTGAGCTTCTCATCTGCAGTGAGAACAATAAAGTAAGGTCCATCTTTCTTCCTCTTGGAGATACAAGTTCCAACTACAACCTGATTATAAAAGCAACTGCAAAAAATAGCATCTTTGTTGCTAGCACAACTATAATTACACAGGTTCGTCAAAAGCATAATGACTTAACAAGACCGATTACTGCCTTTATTTTCCTGAACACAACTGTGAGAAAATGGCTTTTTCTCCGCAGGTGTTGGATTCTTCAACAAACTCCAGCTCAGTGGACGATCTTGAGGCTGCAGTTGAGAATGCTGTGAAAGGCAATCTACTGTCAGGACAAAACATGGGACAGTTCTTCAGCTCTGTGTCTGATAAACTGAACAGTGAATCTATCGATTTAAACAAAGCTGATAAGCAAAAGGTAACTGCACTCACAGACTGCACAGACAGTCCATCCCTAATGACGAGATTACTGAAATTGGTGAACACACTGTCCTGGACTGCAAAGATATGTGTGCTTCTTAACAAGTAGTTGTCTTAGTGGCTCAGTGGCTTAAATCCATCCATGAAAATTCATAAGTCTGCTTGCTGCTTTGCTCCAGCAAATGATCTAAATTGTAAAATACTTGTCATGAATGATCTAATGCTTTTTGTCCAATGCAGCTTCGTGAGCAAATGCTGGATGTAATGATCACCACAGTAAAAAACGCTCCAACAGAAACTCCAGAAGAAGTTCAGGTGATAGCTAGGGGACTTTCTGCTGTCATCCAAAAAGGCACTGAACTCAGCCCCTCTGCTCAGGTATTGAACAGTGGACCACTGACTGATTAAAAATTAAAATGACAGGAGAAGGCAGTCGTCTTCGGATAATATCAGCAAGGGCTGTTTTCACTTCGGGTTCACTGCTCATGTTAATGAATGCCATTGGGAGGGAAAGGCTACTTCATCTCTGCCTTGTGATTTGCATGTTTATTTGAGGCAGAATACTGGACGAGAATATCAAGTGTTATTGTAACATAATAACAAAAGATTGTTGCTTTCAAAAATATACCTGTGATTGTGAGAGTTTTTTTCCACCTCCAGGAAGAGGCTTCGGTATTTTTTGCAAACCTCAGCTCATCTCTTCTCAACATGAACAGTAGCGAAAAAGTATACTCTGCAGCCAGCACCATTGTGGAAGGAGCAAGCAATATCCTGAACTTTTCTCCCAGTGTGAGTGTTTAACCTAAAGACCAGTGCTGCTGTGATTTACTGCTCTAGGGATGATGGAGTGATTAAAATATTACATTTGCCTATCCCTGACCATAGCCCCTTAGAAGCACACACTTTTTTTTCTCATCACAGGAATATTTACTGTTCCCAAACCCCTAGTCTGTTCCAGCATGCATGTTGGTCCGCAAATTTACTTCCAGTTTAGAAAGACAACTTGAAGTTTTACCTTTTTAGTCCTAACAGGTGTTTACTGGTAAACTACACATGTGTACACACGGGTTTACTTCAGGTACACTCGCATCGAGCCAAGGATTTAGTGAAAAGCCTTCATTCTTTAGGACAGATTGTGAGAGGAAAAAGTCACAAATACGCCGTTATGCCCCCAAAAAAAGGTTTTTAACTATATATTTGACTCAGTGCGATTGTGCCTGAAGTAAGCAAATGTGCTTTTTTTTTTTTTTTTTGCTTTTTTTTGGGGGGGGGTAGTTTATCGGTTTAACTTTAAGAGCACCTGGCATTCAAAAAGAGCACCTGGAGCCCACTGATTTACTAGGAAGAACACCTAGTGTCAGCTTTCCTTGTTTCAGCCATTTTCTGGTATCACGGTTTTTTGACATCATTTGCCCTCTCATAAATGTATTGTGCTATCCTTTGCAGAAAAGTGTCTCTGATGCCCTTCTCGCTGCTCTGGACAATACACAGAGTGCACTGTTAAAATTTGCAGTTGTCGACGCAGAACCAGCTGTCATCAAACAAGATCATATAAATGTGTTTGTTAATAGGTAAGTTCCACTTAAACCACCAGCGGCGCATTAATAAACTTTAAGATTTTGCAGGAATTCAGGCATAGAGTTAGATGAGAATGTTGATATCATTCTTGTCTGAATGTTAAATATGAGGCTACAGCCAGCAGCAAGTTAGCACAGCTTAGCATAAAGACTTGAAACAGGGACATACAGTTATCCTCTGTCTAAACTAGGGCCCGACCGATATACGGGTATTCCAATATTATCAGCCTATAGTGGCTTATTGCAGATACATCAGTATCGGTGTACACCAATACTGATGTATTTGCAATAGGCAATATATGTTCAGCGATACTGATTGGAGAACATCTATATATGTTCTCTGATACATGCCGAAATTGAAACTGTGTTTTAAGGTTGGGAAAAAAGCTTGGACTAGTTTGTCCAGCAGAGGATGTAAGAGAAATGTTAAATACCACCTCCATTATATACCGTATCTTTGTCACAAGTATTTGATAAGCACATTGAGCTGACAATATAGTATTGGCAAATATGTAGGAATTTTCTGGCTTCATATTATCGGCATTGGCATCGGCCTTAAATATCCCATACTGGTCAAGCCCTAGTCTAAATATGACAAAATCTGCCTACTAGCAGCTCTATATCAATAATTAACACTAAGAACTGTGGTGTTTTTTGTTTGTGCTTGACTGCACCAATGATGTACTTGGTAAATTTAGACTTCAAACAGCTGCATATAACCAGAGCAATAAAATCCATAAATCACTGAACAGTCTTCCTTTCAGACTTATTGTATCCAGCATAGTCTGTCTTACAGACCCCATCACAATATCTAGACTTTTTCCTAAAAAAAAAAGTTCTTGATCTCCCTTCTACTTCTGAGACCAGACAAACATTTTGAAACTCCAGGACTCTTTTGAGAGTGAAAAAGACTTCATGCTTGTGAGTTGTGATGTTCAAAGCCTCTATTCTTGCATCCCACATAATGTAGGCAGTGAAGCACTAACCTATTATCACGAAAAACACTCCCTACCGAGATGCTTCTGCCCATTGAACTCTTGTTAACCCTCACAGAAATAATCCTGTCTAAAAGTTATTTTCACTACGTGGGATCTTATTTTCTGCAAAGACGAGGGGTAAACTTGGGGAGTTCATTTGTACCATCATAGACGTGCTTAGTGATGGGGTTCTGGGAAGACAAATCCATCCACAGCTCTAACAACAACCCATTTCTCTTCAAGATTTCATAATGGAAAAGATACATCGTAACATTTTGTTTTTCTGGACTGGCACCACTGAGGAGTTAAAGGGCTTTGTGGAGTGCATTAATCCACCACACATTACCTGTGCTCCACTGATGAACAATCATACGCAAATGTTAATTTTGGGGACCTAATGGGATATGCCACCTTTTTTCTGTTTTGTTATTTGCCTTTCTCCCGAGTTGCAGACAATAAATTAGATACCATTCTTACTACTGTGTGTGCAGTAGCAATAATTAGCTTAGCTCAAACACTGGTAGTCAATGGGAAGCGTTAGCCTGCCTCCATCTAAAGTCATCAGATAATCTTTCCTACAATTCTAAACAGTCCTGTGTGCTTGTCATGACTTGTTTATTTACCATGTTATGTTATTTTTGGACTCAGATTAGCACTTTATGTAATTTTACAATTAAATGTGCAACAGAAGTAAACTGCAGGGCACATGTCCTAGTAAACAGCAGAAGCAGAAGAAGGAGAAATGCATATAATGCTACATAAAGTGCTAATCTAAGTCTTTTACGGCAGTGGTTACAAGGAGACTGACATTCTGGCGGTTATCAGAGGGAAGTGCGTGCTGATGGAGCCCAACTTCTTATTATATCCAAGCACTCCCCCACAAAACCATGCTTCTGTTTTTCCACTGAATTCTCTCTCATTGGTGGTGAAAAAAACATATTCTAAGAAAACACTGGCGCATCCTACAAAGTGACCCAGCTCTTAAACATATTTGTGCTGAACCCCCACTGATTTCCTTCAGAAGAGCGTACTTACTGAGGGACAGATAGTTCATACATGAGTCCTCCCCAGAAAACCTTTCTGGTGTGTCAGGTGTGTCCATTTACCACTGCTCCCACTCATCTGACACCCACAGACAGGCAAAAAAAATGACAGCACTACCCGTGTTATGTACATATTTAAATGTCAGTGCGGGATGGTCTATGTCGGTCAGACCAAACGTCCTCTCAAAGCACGCATTGCTGAACAAAAAGCTGGGGTTTTTTTTATTCTTTGCAGGGTCCCTCCCAGACCCTGCAAAGGATAAGTGGTTATGGATATTGTATGAATGAACGAATAAGTGAATTTTTCGTCTCCCACCCCACTCAACCAGGGAGAGAGGGCTCTCTGCGTTCTGCCTGTGTGAGGTGGCCCATTGTATTCTGTTTTGTGATGAAAGGTCCTATTCTATGAGCACGACACCTATCTGTGGAGAGGCTGGTGCCAAAGATAGCTACTCCTTCTACCCTCTTTGCCACAAGTATTTGATAGGCACAATCAGCTGACGCATTATATGGGAAATGTCTTGCTTCCTATTATCTGTTTTGGCATCTGTTCCAGAATCCTATATTGGTTGAGCCCTGGTCTAAACATCAACAAAATCTGCCCATAAGCACCTCTATATCAACAATTAACACTAAGAACTGTGGTGCCTTCTGTTTGTACTTGACTGCACCTATGAAGTTCTTGGCCAATTCAGACTTCAAACAGCTGCATATACAGTAAGTAATAAGTAAAAAAAGTAATAACTCGCTGTGGCTGCAGTTTGCCAGGTAACACTTCTTCCCACTCCTACCCCTTTTCACACATGTAAATCCAGACATCAAAGAGTTTGTGGATGGAATTCTTAGTCTATTATTATTTACTTATTATTTTTCTTTCTTTTCTTCTTTTCCCAGTTGTTTTTTCTTTTAAATTGCTGTCTTTTTACATGTTCAAAATAAATAATTAAATCAGATCAAATCAAGCTCAGTTAGCTACCCTACCTGTTAGCCGACTGTGCCCCAGCTGGAACCTAAGAGCAAAAAGGATTGATGGTTTTCCTTACATCGCTACAGATTTGGGTCTGTACTCAAAACATGTAAGGTCAATATTCAAAATGTTTGATTCAAACACACCGGTTGGCCTGATTTAAAAAAATCAAGAAAACAACAATTCAAAGAATAATGGACTAATAACTGTTTAACTAATATCAGTCTCTTTCTGTTCTCTGTCTTTTCCATCAGAATGACTCCAGGAAGTCTGCACACAAAGTCTATAAATATTCCAAAGTGCTCCTGCCCCACATTTTCTCTCCCAAAGCTTCCCTCTAATATATTTCCGTCAGATGAACCAGTGGATGTGCGCGTAAGTCAACAAAAGTGCTGACCTGTTTACATATGAGAGATGTTCGTGCTAAGGCTGTCCCCTGAGTCAGGGCTTAAAGAACTTATTTAGACTTCACACTGATACTGGGGTTTGGGGTGTCATCTTCTGTATATTCATACATTTATTCATAATGTCTTTTCCTTAAAGTCGTGATTCGACTTGGGTGTTCAACTGATAACTCCAAGAATATGCTTTTAAAGGGCAGCTCAAGTGTGTGCATGTTCCAGTGTTTATTGGAGGATAGTGTGCATGGTGGATCCTGTGTTTTTCTCAGTTTTCAAGAGTGTCTAAGTTGCTAATGGTGCTTTTCTCATTAAATGCATTTGTAGATGCTAAGTTTAGATAAAAACCCATTTTCCTGGAATGAGAGAGGAAACATCAGTGGCGTCATAGGTGCTCTCTCCCTAACAACAAAAGATGGATCCGGTATCCCCGTGGATAACCTGAGTGATGATGTTGAGGTCAGTGCAGCATCAGCATAGAACTGTTCTATGATCTGCTGTTGAAAGCATGTTCTCCACAGGGACAAATTTTTATTTTCATTGCATTTCCTGGTAAGAATATTGCACAGTTTACAGTGTAATGAATTAAGCATGCTAAGCAAGTAACAAACTCTATATTCCCAATCTGCCTCTCTAGTTAAAGTGGAGTCACACTGTCGAAATATAATTTACAGGTCAGACTCACACCCAGTGGTGCTCTTGCTCCCCTCAGAGCTATTATAATTCAAAAGTGAAAATTAAAAGCTACGTAGAACGTGATGCACAGAACCAGAAAAAATTCTCACTGCTCCATAAATGACTGAAGGATCTCTTACGACTGTATCTCCACTCAGTTCACTAGCTGGCATGCAGGCAACAATGTAAATGTTCTGACAAAGGAAGCACCATATTTTTTACCTCACAAGAGGTACTCGTGGCTACAGTGACCAACATTATGGGTTAGTCAGAATCATAAGAGCAGCAACAAAAGTGTGAATGTTGGCTATGATTGTCATCAGTCCATTACACTCTACCGTAACACATGAGACGAGATTCATACCCATCCTACCCCGTGCACTCTAGGCTTGATGCATTCTCATAAAAATTCACTCACTCCATAATTCCTCTCTGGGAAAAATGCCCAAGGTCTTTCCTGTTTAAAAGTCAATTCACTGAATTCACTCTGGGATACTGGAAGCACACTTTGTAAACTAATGACACATTTTAACAAGCAGGTGGCATAATAAACAGTAACAAGCTGCTGATGGTAGAAACAATTTGTTTTGCTGAAATCTTACATGTTCTGTCATTTTACTCCCCAGATTCTCCTACCAAGACCTGCTGGAGAGCAGGTTAATACCTCTTTTTTGGACCTGGGGAACTACAGCACAACAGTCGTAGACCTCCCCTCAGCTGACACTACGCTGGTGTTAAAGGTTGTGAGAGCAAACCTCCTTGTCTGTGAATGTTCTCATTCATTCAGGTCATAGTTATGTATAGTTGTTAGACTGTATCGACTCTGACGACTGTCGTTCACTATTGGCCTCATATGACTCCAGCTACTGTAACGACTCCAACGACTGTCGTGAGAATGAAGCACTACTTAAGCCACACCTTGAAGCACTAAGGATCGTTTGACACCAGTGGCCTTTGTAAACACCTTTGTAATCCACAGAGGATAAATACCTGGATTCTCAACCAGCTAGTCAGACTGGCCCAGCCAACTAATACATGCATGCACCGATGAAGTCCCTTAGATAAAAGGGCGAAATGTCTTCACAGACGTATTACCAAGTCCGGCTGCTTTCGATTCAGTTTGCCCAGAGAGAAATCCTCCTTGTTAAAGTTTGAGAGTTCTGAAATCTCTGAAGAATTACAGATTTGTGTAATGCATCTCATCTCTTTAATAGATGCAGCATGGAGAGACAGCCTGAGCATGGTATTCTCTCTTGAGGTTTAGGTTGTCCTCAAGATTTAAAATTCAAAAAAACTTTGTCCATTAATGCAGGCAATGATTGAAATTTGTCTTTCACTGTTTCATGGCCCATAAAATACATACAATAAATGTAAGAAAATAAAACACCTTAAAACCTTAAAAATTAAAACATTAGACACAGTAAATTCATGAAGTTAGACAGATTAAACAGCGCTGTAGATATAGACACGCAACGTAAAATGCAACATCCTGGCTTCACTTACTCCTTAGGTTCCACTTTATGTTTTTGAGCTGTGCAATGGCAGTGGAAATAAAGGATTTTTTAAAACAACACTTCCATGCACAGGGAGACATCAGCTCAAAAAAGGAGTGGAGAGGGGTGGCTTTTCAATGATGGAGTTGGGTCTGCATGCAGCCTGTGATTTTAGTTCCCTGGTTGATGACTCAGGAGAGTTTGGCTTTGCATCTCACAGTCAATTGACCAAACCAGGACACAATGTTTAAAGGTTAATATACTCTCAATCAGTGCTTTGTAGATACTGTTTCAGAATCTCTTTTTTAATACTGAACCCCCTGAACTTCTGCAGCAGAATAAGTTGTTGCTCTGCCCATTTACTGTATAAACAGTTCCCTATGCCTCCAAAAAGAGGGTGCCTGGTGTATTTCAGTGCCAAGGTATTTGAAACAGGGTACCTTCTCCACTTTTTGAATATTGATCTTCAGCGGCTTTAACAATGACTGTGGCACGATGGTCTTGTTGTCTCCAAAGCATATTTCTTTTGTTTTAGTCACATTGAAAACAGGATTGTTCTGCCAAAACTGCTCAGTCAATTCAGAAACATAATTTGTATATGTGTATGGAGAGTGAACATTTGTCAGGCAGGCTACCAGAGGCACATCATCTGTAAACTTTACTAAAGTGAGGCAGTTGTCATTGGACTTAATCTTGCTTGTGTAAGTAGAGAATAAAACGGGGGACAGGGCACAGCCCTGAGGGACGCCTGTGTTTAAAACCAGCTCATCAGAAAAACATCCCTTGAGACTGACATGTTGCGGGTCACAGAGATGCTTAATAAGTATGGTTGGATGCACAGTGTTGAAAGCTGATGAAAAGTCCATGTATAAAACTTGTGCATACACTCCTGCCTTGTCAATGTGTTGTGATACAGCATGAAGGAGTGTCAGGCATGCATCCTCTACTCTCCCTCTGGTCTTCTTGGCAAATTGCAGTGGGTTCATTCGGTCACTCAGTGAGATTGTCAGATGTTTACATATGATCTTCTCTGCTGGAAAAACTATGTAATTACATCATTTTAAATCATGAGTTCACACATTTTCTCCCACCTTAAAAATCTGTTTTTATGTTGGCATATATGTTCTCCAATACGCACCCTTAGACCAATATTAACCAA
>JAPQLA010000005.1:19868449-19891321 GCA_029822935.1 Naso vlamingii | reverse complement strand
TGTAAATTAGATCTTATTATTTAATACAATTAATAATTATCTATGATAATCATTAATTAATTCTGATAGCCAAAACACCCCCATAAGTTGCGTATTCCCAACAAGGCGAAGGCAAACTTGCCTAAGGCGTCTTATAAGACATCTTTCGTTATTTGGCTGACCGACTTCTATCAGCTAACATGCTAGCTAATAAGCAAATCCTACTTTGCTTTCTGGTTACTTTCTCTTCTCCTTTGGAAATACACGACCGCATTGTACTGTGGTATACGGGAGTAAAATGTAGGGTACATCGTATGTATACTCAAATTTGCTGTGCATTGTGGGTATTTTGCACTATATAGTGAATGAAACTAACCGCTGACAATTCGAACACTACTGCAAAATGACGAACACACTATATAGCGCACTATTTCGGTGATTGGAAACAGATTCACACACAGCCACTTTTTATAGACTAACTTGTATATTACATACTATCAGGGTTTTAATGAAAACATTTTGGGGTCACACTGACCAATGCTGCTGAAGGTCATTAAAACTGCAGTTTCAGTTGGAGTTTTATGACACAAGTCGTTTTTAATAAAATATTTTATACATTCTTGCCACACTTCCATACTGTGTGAGGTATGTTTTTTTCTTTTGTTCTGTTTTTCCATTTACATCTGAAAAAAATAAAACATTTCCATCACATCCTGGCTGGACCTCAACGGGTTTTCGTCAGAAACATTAAACATTTATCAGCAGTTCACAAGTAGTAGGGGGAGGGAGAACAAATGGAGTGGGTAGGGAAAGAAATAAGGGCTAAAATGACAAGTATTACAGAGAAAAGCAGTCAAATGCATTTTGCACATGAACAGACAAGGCCAAAAATAATCCTTTTGGCTGATTTTTTTCAGGCTTTACCAAAACAGAGAAGGCACATGTACAGAAAGATAATACCTTTGTGAGAAGCACTGCAAGCGATGCACTGATCAACATGCATGCACAAAGCAAAGACACCAAATGTAGCCCTTTACAGTTAGCACAATTCATTTCATTTCAGCTCTACTTTAAAGTCATGATTAAAAAACAATTTTGCATACCTTTTCATCTTTTTTGTAGCTGTAGCCAACTAGTTTCTCCTTATAAAATGCAGGAGTCTTCAAAAAGTAGATTTACTGTACAAGCAAGCACATCAGTCTAAACACAACACTGAATTTGTCAATAAAAAGAATTCATCATAATGATGTGTCCTTCAGCAGCTGTATTTGTAATCAAGCCTAACTGACATTTAAAAAATGGCAGTAAGTTGTATTTTCTATGTAGTTTTGGAACACGGAGAGAAAATGACATTCACTTGTCTCCTGTATGTTTATATGTAGTGAGCATTTGTTGATAGGAAGTTTCATCCAGTGCCCTTGTCACAGGAAACAATTTACAGCTGCTGACTGCCTCAATTTAAAGAAAGCGCAGTGTTTTTTTTTTATTTTTGTTTTTTTTTTGGTTAATCACTGTTTGTTTTCCTACCACGCCTCCTCGCTGTTCTCAGTTGTTGTACCCTTGTTATATATAATCAAGCTGACAGCGGGAAAAGAAAAAAATGGCATTGTTAACGCCTAGAAAAATAAAAGTTTGATCAGTGTTAGTCCTTTTTGCCACCTCCAGGCATCTGCCGAAGTTTTACATCCTTGAGTTCTTTTTTTTTTCCTTCTTTGCTTTTGAGGGTGATAAATGATTGTCATCAGTCTCATCAGTCAGAGATGCAGCAGCCACGACCACTTAGCTCAGTCTACTCACACTGTACTTAAACTGCCTACGCTGTAATGTAATTACAGGTCTGTTTTGTTGTTGCATTTTACCTTTGGGAACTGTTCCACCTGCATGTACATCCTTAAGCAAATGATGCTTACCATAAACACAGACAAATAATGTCAACATTGCATGGAAAATATGTTGCTGTGGAGGCTGAAGTGGTCAACAGACATATTAAACATCTGGTCTCAATACAAGCAGTTCAGGTTCGTTTCAGTCTGCACTGATATTTTTTATGTTTCAACCATGATCATGTTTTCTTTAAGTCCTTTTTCTCACGACTTGGGCATTTCAGACTCCAGACTCGCAGGGGTGATATCCAACGTGACACTATGGTATGTGCTTCTGACTGGGACTCACTATATCTGGCTAACCATGGTTTAATTCCTTTGTATGGACATCCATACCAGTTCTCCAGTTCCAGTTTTGTTTTTGTTTTTTTTAACTTTAAAAGCACCTGAAGTGTTTGATTCCATGAGATCGGATTGTTGTCACAGTTTCATACATCTTTAGACAACTGTTACAGCGTTTCCTCTTCATCCTCAGCTGTTGCACTGGGACTCAGAACAGGCAGGTTTTCTTTCAGTGAGATATCGTCCACCTGCTTTGGGCCGCTGTCCTCAGGTTCTTCAGGTATGGAAGGGTCTGAGTTACTGATCACATATCCTGGGAGGGTGGCGTGCATGCTGATCACAGGGGGACCCGTGCTCCGATAAACGCGGCTTGAAACAAGCGTGGTGGAGCGTGTGGAAGGGCCGCCCCCTGCCAGGTGGGACTGGCTGCTGGTGCTGTTGTTGTTGAGGCCGACAACGACAGAGCCATAACGGTAGCGGCCGCAGACCACCGGGCCCTCCCACTCAAAAGCCAGGTTCCAGCGTGTCCATGTTTTCTTTATCTCTGTCTGGACCTGGGAGCATGGAAAGAACGAAGACTACAAATATAAAAACTTTCATAAATTAAAAAATTATCACAGAGTGCACAAGTTTTCATTAAAAATATCTGATTTGTCACAAGATGTGATCAAAAACTTCAAAGATTGTTCTTGTTGTGCTCGAATACAAGTTGCATCACTTGATCACCATCAGCAGATGGGTTGTACATGTTTTGTGACCACTGGTACCTTAAACTTGGATTTACATCTACAACCCAGAAACCAAACTTCACGTTGAGGAACAGAAAGAAATCACATGGAGCCAAATCTGGGGAGAAGGGGCAGTAAGGATTGACTATTGCATTGTTGCGAGAGGACAATGGACGCAATGTCATGTTGGAGAGCCCAGTTGCCATCTTTGTCACAGTGTGCACCTTGAACGCAGCCTGTTCACTGTTTGCAGCCTTGAACGCAGCTCTCTCACTCAGCCTCACTTTTATTTCTCATTAGCAATCACACACACCTGCTGCTCCGCTCATCAGTAATTATTCAATTGTCACACACACAGTCTTACCACTACATAAGCCTCTGCTCTTCAGTCTTTGCCAGTTCATCATCATTTTGCATTCATGCAAGACCTACCAGCAAACTGTCTCGGATTGATAACGTGTTACTGACCCTGCTTGCCTCTGACTCACCTGCTTTGTCATAACCCTGGTAAAAGCCTCAGCCTTCTGTCCCTGACTACAAATTTTTCCTCTGTACTTCTTGGCTTCTGTTCGTCTGTTCCTGTGTCTGATTGGCATGTCTCTGCTTCGAAAACATTGTGTGAGTTAACATATTTTCTCAGCTGTTGGACTTGTGGATTGAGAAGTTTTCATCAGTTTCCCTGTTTCCTCGCATGAGGGATTCACAGATTAAGAGATTTTCGTCAGTGAGTTTCCCTATTTCCTCCGGCCTTTGTGACTCGTTTACTTTCCTCCCCTGCTACTGTGAGTGCTGCCTTCATTATTCTCCCGTTGAACTGTTGTTTGTGTAGTTGCTCATGAACTCACCTGCTTGCTGGTTCAGCTGCCCCGTAAGTCAAATTTTCCTCCTACGTCATTGAGACTTTACTAGCATTACTGCAATTGACTGTTTTGCCATTTCCTGCCTGCCTTACCCTGCTGAATATTATAATTAAAGTCATTACCAACTTTACCTTTGCCCTGTGTTCTGCATTTGGGTCCATTCACACCTGTTACCCTGTGACCCTGCAGGATGAAATAATGGTGCAAAAGTGGAGGTTTAAGAAAACCACCAGCATGTTCTTGGTTGTGCTTGTGACCTGATCTGCCTTCTTTGGTCTTGGAGCCTGAAGGTATTTCATCTGTAAAGACTGCTGTTTGGTCCCAGGGGTTGTAGCAGGTTATTTATCATTTCAGGCTCTTACAAATGCTGTATCACTGTAGTTAATTTGTCTTTTGTAAGTGTAAACTGTTTGTCTGTAGGAACTACAATTCAGCCACTTTAAAGCGTATGAACTCCTGCAATTGGAAAAAATATTTATAGCAAATATTTCATCCTAGAATATGCACAGCAACAAAAGCAATCTCAAGGTATTGAACTTGCTATAAGTTTATCTTCATCAGCATTGTATATTTTCCATCTCTACCACTTAATGCTTTACCAAGAAGAAAGCACTTAACGGTCTGAGCTTGTTCGCTGGATGCAGCTGCTCACAGTTTCTGATGGGCAGGCTGAGGACATGCTGAAATTAGATTATGCCCTCTGTATGTGCACTGAATGACTAAAACAATGCATTAAGAGTGGCTTAAAACTGCAAAGAGTTGCAGAGCAAGGTGTTAATTATTGGATGAGACCCTCTTATCTTACACGAGTCATTTGGTTTGGTGTTAATGACAAAATTATGCTTTGTGGAGCTCAATTTCAACAGAAAATAAAAATCCTCGGTTTAATTTGGTGTTGGTTTTAATTGAGTCACTTGGAGGATGAAAGGAGAGCTCCACATGGTGCCAAAGAGAGAAAAAGGGAAAAGAATTGGGAGGTTTTTAGGTTTTTCTGAAGATAAGAGTGGCAGAACACTTGAGCGTTGAGTAACAATTGTAATGACATAATGAGTGAAAGATCGGAGGATTTGCAGGGCAAAAAAACAGATGAACTGAGTGTAAGACAAAAAGCTAAATCATGTCGGTTTTACTTTTTCTCTGTGCTGCAGTAGTAAAAATCCACTTGCACAGTAGCTAATTTGAAACCAACAAGCTTTCAGTTTTAACCTTGTTTTGAGTACTTGGTGGAAACATTTTGCATTTACTTTAGTTTTTGTTGTTTTTGTGCCTTTTTGATCCACTCACCTCTCCGTTGCAGTAGCAATAGATGATGGACACAAAGAAACCCTGAAAGAAAGAGATCGATAAAAAAGTCAAGAGCTTGGATCACAGAGACATTCAAGTTAAAGCTAGAGTAGCCAGCATTTGGACATCAAGCTAGCTGTTGCACGAGACTCCTAAAGAAGCAACTCTGCTGCACCCACCCCTCCCTGTTTGGCTCCTGCTTGAGTTTTATTTTGTTTGCTGTCGCTTTCTCTTTTAAGGCCACTTTACACCAAAGATTTACGATGAGACAAAACGGTTGCAGGGAAAGCTGCAGCGGTGTAAACTGTTCCGTCTCAGCTCGACTCAAGATGGCTGACGGTGTGGCCAGCAACTCACTTGTCAAGTCGCCAGAGGCCAGGCTTAGAACTTAAGGCAGATCACTTGTTTCAACAGCCGGTCAGCTTGTAGCGATGTCACCTGTTGCTAAGAAGCTCAGCATAGAGCAGCCAATAGGAACATGCACTCTGAAATGACCCGTGATTAACTGAAAAACTACTTCATTTTCTTGAGCCTGAATACAGAGCCAAGGAGAGATGCAAAAGTGTAATGTTCATTCAGACCACCTGAATTACAATATGTTGAAAGGATATTATGGAATTTTTGCCTGATGACACCGAAAATAAACTGCCTACTCGAGCTTAAAGTATGCACAAACATCATATACAGTGTGATGTTAATAATTGTCAAGGTCAATCACATTTCATCAGTTCAGTTACAACAACTTTACTGTCATTTTATAAATAAGCAAAAGCTCCTCCCAAGCATATTATGAACCAGATAAAAGTACAGTAGCAATTACTGAATTAGAAAAAAAACAATTGGTTTGTTAAATAAAATAGTTTAAATTAAATAAGTATTTAAAGCATGGTCATCTCTTAAAAGTTTGATCAGATGAAATATGTATAAAACAAGGATACACTTGCAAACAATTACTCTTGCAGTTGCATTGCAGGGACAAGACTGCATGTACAATGCAACCAAATGCAGAGCATTTTGGCCTTCTGGGGAGTGAAATACAGTTTTCAAGGTGTATTAGATTGGCAACAGATTTTTGTTAAGCAACTCAACTGCTCAGGGAAAAACTGTTCATCATCCTGGTGCTCTTTGTTGGTGTGGATCTATATCTCATGCCTGAGTGCAAGAGATCAAACAAGTGGTGGACCCAGATGTAATGTACAATACACCTGCTATCTTTATAGAATGAAAATGAAAAGGATGTTCCAGGCTGACACAAGTTGTGTTTCTTATTAAAACTGGTCAGAAATCTTTCTGGCTGGTTCTGTTCTGACATGTTTCATCCTGTATTTCCACTGCAAAGACACAGTGTCTTCCAGAAAATGATGAATTTATCAAAGATATACGTTCATTTTACCTGTGTGTGTGTGTGTGTGTGTGTGTGTGTGTGTTCCTCACAACTGGTGATGAACAACCAGGCAGAGACTCTAAACTCTAAAGGAACACAGTGTACTTTAGAAGGACAAACAGCTTAGGAAAAGGTCCAGTCGTTCATTGAGAGTGCTGATATTTAATACTCATTTAAGAACCCAACTAGTCGTCAGGCAAGGTAGGTTTATTTAAAAAGCACCATTTTTTAATCTAATAAAGATTGAAATGCACAAAAAAATCAATAATTCTAATTCAAGTTGTCAAAAAAAGGTTTTTGATAGAAGAACATGTATTATTACCCTAAAATGTATCTGTTTTTTCTGTCCATCTGTCCATTTATCCACCCATCCAATTTAGAGGTGTCTTAACTACAGCACATGTGTCACGTATGGCCGAATTCTTCAGTCCATGGCCTGTGGCTGATTTTTGAATAATATTTGGCTCACTGATACGTTAAAATGTATTTCCTTCAGTAATATCTTGGTACAACAAGATGTAAAGCAGCACCAATCTCGTCTGTACACAAGTGTTAATCCACAGGAGAAAAATTTGGGGTTTTAGATATCAGATATGTTTACTGGATAAGCCACAAGATTGTTCCATGGTGATTCTATTTGCTGAGTGGGACCTGAAATAATGTTCGGACGTATAATATCTCAGCCTTGTGGAACTAAGCAACTCAGAGAGCTTGGCAGACCTCAGTTTTTTAGTTGATTGCACTGACCATCTGAACAGCAGATTGAGCAGAACAGATGGCCTTGTGTCCCAGATGAATACACACCTGAGATGATTATTAGTCAAGCCTGCACTTTTGGAGAGCAAAGAAGTGACACAGAGGTGCAGCCATTCCAACTCTGCTGGAAATTATCTCTGGTTTCCCCAACATCAACTTTTTTGTGCAATTGGACAGTATTCAAAACATCTATATTGTGCTTTCAGGATTTGAAAAATGTGCACACAGGTGAAGAGCCAATTTTGCTCTGTACCTTCCATGTTTTTTGTTGGTGATAATGAGGCTTCACACAAATGTGCTTAGGAGATGCAGTTGCTGTTTTTGCTGGCACAGTGGTGAAGCACAGCCACATTGAAAGCTCACAAAGTCATTTTTGGCTCTATTTAGCAATGGTGCACTCAGACCAAACACCCTTTCATGCAAGTAAAAATAAGCTTTTTCAGTTTCCATAAAACTTTTTTAAACTTAGGGCTCGTCTGATTTATCAGTTTGCCGATATTACTGGCCAATATTAGCCTGTTGCAGATGTATCCGTATTGGCGTATATGTTCTTCAATATGCGCCGATATTAAAGCTGTTTTTTATGATATGTTGGACATCGAGATTTTCTTGTCGCCTTTTACTGGTATTGGCAGCAGCCCCAAAAATCCCATATCGGTCGGGCCCTCAGGCTTGCTTCTATTTCTTTAAACCAATCAAAACTGGAGGAAAACTAAGTCCAGAAGTGTAATGCTGCTGTTGACAGTGAGACGCAGACTGCAAAAGAGGAGGAAAATGCTGACTGAAATAGTCACCCAATGGCAAGCTTACACCCGCAGTACATCCGCTGAATCCCACTATATTTAAACTAGAACACATTTAAACACATTTAAATAAATTTTAATTGCTTCAATACCTTTGATCTCATTTGGCTAATTACATACCTGTGGTTGTCAGATTTCAGTGGGAATTATGTGCTCTTCATCTGAAGAAATAATTTGCTTCATATAATTACACATCTGTCAGATGTTTTAGTTACATTCACTACTTAAATCTCTTCACAGGCATTGAAGAAAACAGGAACATAACATTATGCAATCTCTACACATGAGCTAATGGTCTTGTACAGTCTCTGTACATTTAAAGACTGATTTGATTTTTCTGTCTCATTTGGCCTATCAAAAGATTTTGTGTTTGGGAAGAACAAAGTCAATTTTGATCATTTCTCATGTCTGTAAACACCTTATGTCACGCTTTTGTGAGAATATTTCTTCATTCTGTATGACATTCTATTGTGTTGAGTGAGCCTAGTTTTCAAAGATGAGAATTTGGCCGACAGTATTACGTTTAGAAACAGTGCAATCACAGCAGCAGTAAGTTTTCTACAAGATGTATTTGCGAAAGCTTGCCAGCAGTCAGACCAATGATTACCCTGCCTCTGGTATCACTGAAGCTAAGCAGGTGTGGACAAGGATCGTGCTTGGATGGGAGGCCTCTTAGGAAAATTAAGTTGCTGCTGGAAGTGGTCTTGGTTGTGCTCAGCAGGTGGCAAAGTTTCCTCTATCCCATTGCCACAGTGCAGTGATGGGACGCTGTGCTGCAGGAGATGCCATTCATCACATGAGACATTAAATCGAGGTCCTGACTCATTGTGGTCATTAAAGATCCTGTAACACTTGTCGCAAAGAGTAGGGGGTTCCCCTGTGTCCTGGCTAAATTGCCAACCTGGCTCATTCAATCTGGCTGCCTAATCATCCCCTCATGTAACTGGCTTATTCATTCATCTTACTCTCCACCTCTAGCTGGTACGTGGTGAGCATTCTGGCTCATAATGGCTGCCATGCATTAGGGTTGGGCAACTGGACAAATATATGGACCATCGGCGATGGGTTTGGTTTGTTGGAGCTGATAATTTGTTCTATTTTTGACATTTTATTTTGCTAAATTAATTGTCTGTCTTCTTAAAAATTTCACTCAATAAATAAATAACCTGTAAGCGCCAAAAATAGAAACAGTCAGTGGTCTGTGGTTCAGAGTCTGCGGTTTTAGAAAGGAGTCGAGGAGGAGCAGAACTGACCAACGCAAAGAAATAACAGTGGGGTGCCAAGGTGAGTTATCCCTAATAGAAAGTGTGTCCCCCTGCTGCGGGAGTGTGCAAGCATTGAAGGCGGACCTACGTTGATACACTTTGATTTCACCCAAGCAAATTAAAAATAACATGCGGGCCGTTGAATACATTTTTTTTGATATTGTTGTTTTATCAACCAGGTTGCACAGTAACGTATGGCTCATCTATCAAAGTAATGTGGTTATTCACAGGCAGACTGCCTGTGGAGCGGCTCTGTGTGCAAGCTGAGAGTAAAACTAACACACGATGGTAACACACAAATAATTACACGAGTCCAAAAACTGATATAAAGTGATGCGCAGCATTTCTTATCCGTATTTTTCAGGCTCAAATCCATTCATTCTACCCTGCACACTCCTCAGCGCAGGCAAGCAGTGCTTGTCTTGTGAGAGAAAAAAAGCGCTGTAGGCCTACATTATTGACACGTTGAATCTCACAGAGGGACTACACACTAGGGATGAGCAATGATTTTTAAATATCCGAACGGTCATTAACTGAAAAAAAATCGAAAAGTTCACGCACCTATAATTTTTTCTTGAAAAAAAAAAGAACAAAAAACAAAACAGAGTGCTGTTCTGCAGACTGAAGCAATGCTGGACGGCATACTGCTAAAAACCTGGTGAATTTACAGTAATGCTGAGCGACTACTGAAGAGCACTTTTGCTTGAAATACCCATCCCTACTAAACACTGCATGTGATGGCACACGCACACACTTGCACGAATATATTGGCAGTCGCCGGTGGATGGGCTAACGGTGGTCAGTTGGAAAATTTTAAAAGCCAACCGTGCATTACCCAGGTGGATGCTCCATACTGGTGGTGGTTAATGAGATTTTCCCATTATTGCAAAGCGCTTTGAATATCTAGAAAAGCACTATAAAAATGCAATCAATTATTATTATTATTATTATTATTATTATTATTATTATTATTATTAGAGTAGTATTTGAATGGAATTTTTAGGAAGTAAAGAACACTTTGATTTGAAAGTGACTTGGAGGTGAAAAGCTGTTGCATTTCATTAATGTCATAAAACTTTCTTTTTATCCTAATTTAACAGTGTGCCTTTGAACAGGAATTTGACAGCTGCTGCCTGAAGCTTCTGATCACATATCAAAAGCTTATTTCCTTAATGAGTCATATTAAGCAAATTAAAAGTCATAATGAGAATTATATAATTAAAAGCTCATGACTTCTGGGCAAATTGTGAAATTTAACACTGTAAAACATGGTTTGTATGGCAGGATTTTAAAAAACAGAGACGTAACTAGGTTAATATACAAGAAAGGTTAAATCAATACTGAAACATAGTTTGAAATGACTCATTTAGGTAGAGCATTATTATCGAAGTGAGTCAAGCTCATTATCTAGCTGCTTTATCGAATAATGAAGAGCAGTCTTACTGACATGACAGTCTCTCAGATTAAATTCAAGAGGACAATTGAGGGTAATTCCACAGTGCAAAATGAAAACTTTAAGTGGTAACGATGAGCCAGCACACAGTCTGTAATCAATGGACATTCGTTTGTGTCAATAAAATAGCTTTAAGTTTGTCTGTGTGTGTGTGTGTGTGTGTGTAGATTTACAATAAAGACATTGAAATGTTGACATGAAAACCCCAAACTGCTCTAAAATATACACGACTCAACCACTGCAGTAAAAAAACTAAAACAACTGAATTACCTGTTGGCCTGTGTTTTAATGACTGCTTGATGTATGGATGTACAGTGCGAGAGCAAACAGTGAGTGAAGTTTCGGGGCAGATTTGCTGATGGAGTGAGGAAGTACCTGAAAGGAGTTAAAGAACAGTTCACAGTACATGCGGACCTCCCAGCTCGGCCCCTCAAATGTGTGAGGCATCCCGACAAAGACAATGTAGTGGATGCCAAACACCATCACCAACACAAGAGTGGACTTTGCCAGTTTCCTTTGAAGAAAAACACACATACACACACACACACACACACACAGAGAAGAGTCAAGCTTTAAATGATTTCAGTATCAGCATTAGAAAATAAACATTATTGAATATTGATATATCAGGCTGTTTTTCACATTATACATACCTAAATCATAAAAGATATAAACAACTTGTGATTATGACATCTGTGTCAGTATTTATTATTGAGGATGAGGACTCACAACAATTAAGATGGATAAATAGCACCATAGATGAGAAAATGGTTATTTTGATTTTTAGGTGTCCCTATAATTCTCATTCTAATTAAGTCTATTTAAACATTATTTCAGTGGGGGCCACAATGCTAAATACCTACATACCTTTTAACAATGCAAAATAAGAACAAACATACTCTGGAGGTTAAACATTCAAGGTAATTTTTATGCACATAAACGCAGTGTTTCCCACAGACAGGGTCAAACAGTCATCTCCTCCCCCATCTCCCCTTCTTTGCATTTTATGGTCTGACTGCTAATGTGAAAGCATATACAAGGTTCAGCCTCAATGAATAGGATTGATGTTCTGCAGCCCCAGTTGCAATTTGCAGTCAGCTTCAGTGTTTTGAACAATCATATTTTTTTACTTGAAATATGCAATATAACTGCATGAATTCAATTTAAAGTTCAATCAAAGCTCACTTGTCATCTTTCTTCAGCTTTGCTTTCACTAACTTTGCGTTTCAATAATTTTAAATTACTACAAGCCCCGATATACATTAGTGCTCATTCCAAGACATCAGCCATCACTTTGGTGAGTAGAGTTATTACAACTGATGGAAGAGAAATACGAAAATAAAAGACATGCTGTAATGAACTGTCATTTTTGCTTCCATTTCCAGCAAGCTACTGGAGCTATTGCAATTGGCAGAGTTTAATCACCATGCAAACTCTATCTCAGTCATTGCAGGTCCAAAGAATTTAATCTCAACTGTTATCACTTGCTTCCTTAGCATTATTTTCTTTGTTTGGCTGTAAGATGCGCAATGTTTGTCTCACATTCATCCTCAAGCTTGACTTCCAGTGTAATCCAGTCCAATCTGGGCCATTTGTTCTGATCCATTCCTACAGTCTACTTATCCATACAAAGCAACCACGCTTACAGCATTCAATTCACCTATATGGAGTCTTCTTAGAAAACGCACGCATGTGAAAACACTGGAAAAAAAATTGGGCTTGGGGGGTTTCCTGTTCAAGACCCCTCTTTTCTCTGGAGCTTTGGACTGGATGTCATTTTTTCGGCTTGTGCTTTCAAAAGGAACCTACTTGTAATCTTGCACATAGTGACCCTGCAAGATCCCCAGTCTTTGTAAAACCTTAGGACACACTCACATTTGGTCCAGATGCCCCATACTGTACCGTGCTGAAGCACGATTGCCCCCTTCTCCTTTCCCCTGCTGGCCTGCACTCACATTGCTCCAGTCTAAGCAGGCCTGAGCACACTTGAGCTATTTGATCTCTAGAGTACGACTTGTGTTTTCAAATATTGAACCATCATTTTTTTGTCATCTTGTAATGACATTGATAAATTGCTCTCCGGCACCAGTTGCCAGTGTGCCCTCGTTTTGTGTCAAATTGAGTAAGAGATTCGTTTCCCAGTGTTTCAGTCTTTTTTCCATATTTCAGAAAATAGACTGGTTCATAATGGGCACTGCAGAGAGCACAAAATATTGCAGAAAGCATCAATTTTGTTTTTTGCCCACAGCTGTGTGCTGCAGCTGGCTCCAGCAATTCACAGCAGCTAGCGCTGTACGTGCCTCCAATTTAATACATGGGTCTCACAGGCATTAAATAGCACTACTGTAACTGCCTGTGGCAATTAGCTCTGGTCTTTGTGAATTAGATGGTATTTGCACGCTTATCTGCATAGGAAGGGGGAAATGTTTTGAATATTCCCTAATTTATATGCATGCAAATAGGACAGGTGTAGCTAGGAGTGACAGTGAAGTTTGTGTGCAGTTTGCGTTCACCTTTGCGCCTGCTTTGTGGATTGCACGCTATTTTTTTCTTTCATTTGCACAGGTTTAGTGGTCGCAAAAGCAGCGCAATCCTTTTGTGGATCTGGCCCAAAGTCTGTAAAAACTCAGTGACTTGCAGACACATTGTCTTCAGATGTGAGAGGGTGTCAGACGTTAGTCTTTTAAAAGCCTTCTTAAAGTTTTGTTAAAGCCTTCTAGTGCATGGGAGGCATAACTTAAAAACGATTAACACACAAAAAGCAGGCCAAGTGTACTTTGTGTAAATGCAGCACAAATCAAATGGAAGCCTACATTCACACTTTTTTATTTTAGTCAAATATAAAACACACAAAAAGAGAGAGAAAGAAAAAAAAAACATAAATCAGCCACAATGTGTTCACAATGTATTCCTCTGAAAAGACAGCCATGATAGCAGCAGGTGTAGGCTGCACTTAAAGGCTAGTTGTGCTGGGATCCACAGTAATGCAAACCCATCATAGCTTAGCCTAATGTCAGCTAATCAGCCCTAAACATTAACTGTAAACAGCTGTAGACATAATGGTGCTGGGATTTAGGGGAGATTTCAATATTTTTAGGCAAGTAACCTACATGTGTCCTCTGTCAATACAAACAGCAGTAGAATCCCAAGGACTAATACATGGAGTGCGATCAAGCTGAAAGTATGCAAAACATGTGCACTATTGCTTACAAGGACACATCTATGTATGCTAATCTAATGCAATATGGCCTGCACACACACACGCCTGTATGCTCAAAACATGCAATAGGGCATCATGCAATCTACACCAGCACTTTACAAACTTGTGCAATAGAGTGATGTGCAGTTAAATTAGCACTTTAAATTTTCAATATGCAATAACATTAGTATCTTCATATCTTAGCAGTTAAGCACTTAAAGACCCCCTCCAATGAAAATCATGTTTTTCACCTTGTTCACATGTTCATGTGGCATTTCTCTCATGTTACAAGACAAATCAGGAGAAAAGTAAGCAGTAAACGCCATCTCTGAGTATTTCTGCCGTCAAACTGCTGAGAAACAATCACAGACCCGAGCGAGTGGTTTGAGACCAGGGTGGCATCATTACATAATCAGTTCTTCACCAATCCTGTGCCAGATGGGGCGGGACATTGTGGTTACAAGTTCCTGCCTCTGATGAGGCGGAGGAGATGGAGAAGATATGCAGAGAAGCAGCTTGGTTGGTCTCAACAATGGCTGATAAACACACCTGTTTTGCTTTGAGAGAGGACTCTACGAGCCTGCATTTTCTACCAAAGGACCTGAAAATCAGAGAGAGCAATGGATGGATTTCCCTTCCTGAAATCATTGTGGTCCGGTGAAAGCTTCAGATAAAACGACACAGGTTTGCTGTAAACATTTCCAGGAGGACTGCTTCACCAACAAAAAGAGATGGGTTTTGCCACTATACTCAAATTGAAGCCTGATGCTGTGCCATCAATCCTTCGTGGGGAAACTTCAAGCCAACATGTCAGTCAACCTGTAACCATACGGGTAAGTTTACTTTTCCTGCCATGTGCTAACGAGATGCAACAGAGCCTGCCCTCATGTTAGATTAGCACAAGGGCCTGTGGCCACGAGGTAGCGCCTGACGGTAGCTAATGTTAGCGGGGCCTCTACACATGATCAGCAGTTAAACTGCTTTGCACTGGCTGCTCCATTGTTTTTCTATGGAGAGAGCAACACTGCCTGACTAAGCGGCATCGCTACCCTTGGCATTACGCACCCCAAATAATTTGAACTTTGAGTTCAAATAATAATTTGAACTCAAAGTTCAAATTATTTGAACTTTGACCTAGTTTGCTGCTGACCTTTCAAAGTGAAACCAATGAGATATCAGCTGTGTGTGACCAGAGACGACCTGGAAGCAACACATACATGCAGAGGGAGAGAAAGACGGAAGAAAAATGCGTAGCTCTCGGACCGAGTTTAACTCTTCGTTTTTGTAGTGACGTAACAATGTTTCATGCACACAAACTCGTTATGGTTGATTTTTTCGCCGCTGTGTGATTAGTATGACAAGTGCAAGAGCCTTCTTTTGAGACAAACCTAAATACATAGCAAATATAGTCTTTTCCTCCTTACCCTGTTCTTCTACTTCCTGGAGTGACAACTGGCGTGGCTGTTGCCTAGCAACAGTGACTGGCTCTGAGCCTCTGCTGTGTGTGGTCTCTGTGTCCTACCTGGCGGTGAGCAAAGCGCAAAGTTCTTATCATGTGAAGGCTGCTAACTTAAGCCCGAAACGTCATAGCATATTTCAGAGGCTCCAACTCGCCTCAATCAGTCAGTGACAGTAAAGTTGAGGGGCTGCAAGCAATCGTGATTCTGAACGCAGCTTTCAGCGACAATGGGAGGGAGGTTCCTCAGTGCACAGGGGGAGGGTGCAGAGCAGCGCTGAGGCACCACCCACTCAGAGACGATTTGCTAATGAGTTACTGGCCCACCTGAGTAGGGTAGGCCCGCAGAAATGGTAAATGCTTTGTTTTTTTGCAAAAAAGACCTTTTAACCTCATTTGAGAGACCACCGAAATATCATTTTTTGACCAAAACAGAGCATTGGAGGAGGGTCTTCAAGCACTCCAGCACTTTAACATTTCACACCTGGATTTTTTGTAGTCCTTCAATTTCTGGTTTATCATCAGCAAAATTTTTTATTGTACTTCTTTTTTTCAGAATTGTTTTTCTGTTCTTGATGATGTGTTATGTGGGTTCTGTGGCAGGCACTGGCCTGCCAGGGGACTGGGGATGGAAATTTGCCACAGGCTATAATCTTGCATATTTACATGCAAATGTACTCCATTGCACTGATATGCACCACCCCTTTTCTTAAAATAGATCTGAATCTAAACCTAAAGCGGAAGGTGGGCAGTGCTCTTTGCCCCACACTGTAAGGACAGTTCTGGTGCCGATAAAAACTGGCCTTTCAGCAAACTCAGGAACATTTACATTAATGGAATGTGAAACCCATAACCCATATATCATGTAAACCATAATATTTGGCTCCACCCCAGTTGACTGACCCTTCAACACTGCCGACCAGACTCTATCAAACCGGCCTGGGTTAGTCTGAGCTTTGCCTGTCTTCCTCACTCTTATCCTGTACATATCTTGAATGCATAACCCCTAAGAAATGCATCAGTAAAAGTTAAGGCTCTGTGCTACTACCATCTCTCCTGTGTCTCCCTGAATATAAGACTGGCAAAAGAAAAGCTAAGCTAGCATGCTATATGAAACAACTGCTAATCTTTAGTCTACTGATGGGTCCAACAGATGAAATATTCTGCAGAACAGTTACAAAACCTGCAGAACCCTGCAGGACACAAACACACTGGACTGTTTTGAAAGTAATATATAAGATAACTAACTTTGTTTGCTTATGTTTACCTGAACAGATATGTTTTATTGACTGTAATGCGATCGTGACATTTTGTTGATGAGGTTATGAGGCAGCTGCTGTGTCCCCTCTTCCCATGACTGCGTAGATTACTGTCCCTGAAGCACTGAATCTTTAAGTGGTATGGAGGGCCGAAGCAGTATTCTCTCACTCTTGGAGACATCCTGCAAATAAGTGTAATGTCTGAAATGAGCATAATGTAAAATGCGCATGTCAGGGTGTCCATCTTGAGCTCAGCTTATTTACTATTTGCAGCCTTGAATGCAGCTCTGTCACTCTGCCTCAATCTCTCAGGAGCAATCACACACACCTGCTGCTCTGCTCATCAGTAATTAGTCAACTGTCTCACACCTAGTCTCACCACTACATAAGCCTCTGCTCTCCAGTCAGTCTTTGCCAGTTTGTCATTTCGCTTTAGTGCAAGATCTACCAGCACTCCACCTAGGACTGTTCACCTGTTGCCTACCCTACCTGCTTCTGACTCACTCTCAGCCTTCTCTTTTCGACTGCGAGTTTCACCACTGCCCCTTGTATTTTGGGTTGCTTGTGGCTGCTTGGCTTTCCACTACCTTGACGTTATCACATGAGTTTAGTGCTCGTTGGACTGTCTGTTAAAAGGAGGGCTGTGTGGTCAACTCCAGCAATCAGCTCTGTGAGTTTCCTTGTTTCACTGCTGTGTGGATTATGCTTACCTGCCCTGTGTTAAAGATACATATACATATATAACGCTTAACACATTATGAACACACTTTCAATGCGTTATCAGTGATAATGGTTATGGTTATAAGCAGGGTTAGGCCTATAACTATGAATACACAGCACTATAGAGGCATTACAAAGCATTATATGTATGTATAAATTGCATTATATATGCATGCTTTAAGCAAAGTGTTACCCAATTTACTAATGCAACAGTTGCTAAACCTATGAGATCAGAAAGATTCTTGTCCTCATTATGGCAACAAATGGGTTTGAGGCTGAGTGCAACAGACAGGGTGGGGAAGTCAGAAATGATTTACAGACAGATTACAGGAGAAGTTCAGTTTGTTGCACATTGAGCCCTATAATAAGAACATTCATGATCACGTAAGATTTTCCACAGCATTTTTATGTCATTATTATGGTGGTGACGTCAGCAAGGGGCTCCAGCTCTCAGGACTGTGCCGGTTGTCATACTAATGCTGTAGAAAATCACTTTGTATAATTTTCATTTTATCATTTAGTCACTGTTATGAGGTTTGCTACTGACCCTTGTGCTGCTTTAATATGAAAATTTTCCCATTGAGGGATCAATACGTTTTATCTTCTTCTTACAAAACAAATCTGGATGTGAAAGTTCTTAATCCTAAACAGCTTAATTTCTTCGGTTCCCTTACTTTCCTGCCATAGCAACAGCATTATGCAATCATTTGGCAAGGAGTGAAACAGGCCTACTGGATATTCCACGTAGTCTCAGTTTTAATCTCCAGTCTGTCACCTTCACTATTCACCATAGTAACTAAACCCTGTGTTATGTGAACACAAAATCTCCTTGCTGGTAACAACTGACATTAAATTGCAGACAAGATCCAACAAGAAAAGTGGTTCATCAACACTTCCTATACATCAATGTAGATTATAGCTTTTCTTACAGAGGAGATTGGCTCTGTGGAGTACAAACCTGTACTGTTTCCTGGTGTCATACCTCCCTGCATTTGTCTCCCGAATTTTAGTGGCCAATACTCGCACAATGTTCACAAACAAGATGAAGTTTAGCTGAAACACAAAAACAGAGAAAAAAAAAGAAATTTACATGCATGAAGGTACTTTTAGTTCCTGTCACTACACTAAAAAAAAAACAGGTTCAGCGTTCCTTTTTCTCCTTCATGCAGATTGTAAATCATGAAAATATTATCATTCATTTTAAGTTTTACAGTGCATCCACAGTGTATAACTTTCTAAGCAACTATCTGCACATTTTCCTGGATATTTTCAACCCGACTTATCACAAAGTAAGCGTTAAATGGCTGCTGGTTAATTTTATGTACAAAAAAGTAAAACCACTGCATGCACATACTATAAAGTGACATATTGTAATGTGTGGAATCAACTTGTCTTTCATAACAGCTGATGAAAAAAGCATTTTTTTTTGCAGAGTTCTTGGATTTCTTCACAGGGATTTTTATGAGGCTAAAGCAAAGTAATATGAAAGATGCAAATTGAGGCTTATGTTTCTAAAGCCTGAGACTTGGACCCCAGAATCTTTATCATCCCTTTAACAGTTGCTGCCACTTGGAAGAGAATATAATACGAAATACAGCTCCAGAAATCACATGCAACATGCTAAGACCAGCAGCACTTTCTATGCAGATATAATCCATGCATGACAGAGGGGTTTGAATTTTAGCATTTAATCTAAATCCAGGGCTCATCTGCAGTCACATTTGAGGGAAATTGATTTATGTGTCATGGCTCCGTGTCATATTCCTCTCTCTGCGCCCTGTGTTCTCCCCCACCCCTCCGTGGTCTGTGTTTTTGTGTGTGTGTGTGTGGCTGAGCATGTCCTCCTGCTTTCAGTATTATCATCTGATGTTGGTATCTCACAGATATATCTGTATCATCAATCAGACTTTATTTGTATGGCAAATAAAGTGTTTATTCAAATGTTGTGTTTATTGTGTATAAAACAATAAACACAATACCCCCCCCACCCCCACCCGCCACCCCCCACCCCCACGCACGCATCAAAAACAAAGGTTAAATAAAGTACTAAAATAACAGCACTGATTAAAAACAGGAACTGTAGAAACGCTGTCACAAGTGAGGAAACACCAGAGGCGGGATAAAGTCGAACATCAGGTAAAAATCAATCATAAATAAAAACTTTAAAACAGCAGATAAGAAAGAAATGAATGGTGAGAACACAAAATAGAATCGGGTTCTAGATTGTTCATGGGATTAAAGCACATCTGATAAATAGCTAGGACCACGGCCTTTAAGAGCCAATAAAAGGATCTTAAAATCAATTCTGAAGTGTGCGGGATGCCATGCAGTGACTTGTTCACTCTCTTTATGGTCCTTGTCAAGACCCGTGTAGCTGAGTTTTCTAATAACTGTAACTTAGAAATATTTTTCTTAGAAAGACCACAAAGGAGAGCATGACAGTGGTCAACTCTTCATGTGATAAAAGCATGCATTAATGTCTCTGTTGGCTCGAGAGAGAAATCATCACACTCTGGCAGTACTCTTTAGATGACAAGATGCTGTTTTCATTATGTGTGGCTCAAAGCTAAGGTCTGAATCAAAGATAACACCAAGGTTTTTTTACTTCTTTGTTGGATGTTAGTGCCAGTGCTTGCAGTTTTGTATTCAGTTTCTCTCTCTCAGCTTCAGTACCAATAATGAAGACCTCAGTTATGTCCTGGTTGAGCTGGAGAAAGTTCTGTCATCCATAACTTGATATCTAAAACACTTTTAAAAAGGGTATCCATTGGCCTTGAGTCATCAGGAGATACGGCAATGTGCAGCTGTGTATCATCGTCATAACTATGGAAATTTATGCCGTGCCTCCTGATGACATTCCCAAGAGGCAGCATGTAGAGATTAGAAAGTGTTGGACCTAAAATTGAACCTTGAGGAACACCACAATTCATTGTATAGCTTTTTGATGAACATTCCTCCATAGTTACATAAAAAACTCTGTCAGTAAGATACAATTTAAACGAGTAAAAAACAGTACCAGAGATGCCTATAGGATAATGAAGTCTATCTAAAAGAATGGAGTGGTCTACAGGGTGAATGTTCTCCAATAGCCTATGTGCCAATAGTGAAATTGATATTAAAAGGCCAGAAAAAAAGCTTGGACTAGTGATTTGAAATGGTGTAATTATGCAGTTTGTCCAGGAGAAGGCAGTCAGTTGATGTTATTTAATAACATCAGCAATGACCCCAAAAGTCCCATATCTGTCAGGCCCTACACCTTTCCTTTTGCTCCATTGTCAGCCACTCCACATCAGCCTGACCTGAAGAGCCTGTACCTCATTCCTGCCACCCAGCTCAGTATATCATCTTTTCACCATAAAATCCATTATTTACCTAGCCCAGCACAGCCAAACTAATTCCCAAGTAAGAATTAGTCTGGTACCTCTCAATTTTCCGTTCATCTCCAAGGGGCAATACCAGCAGTCAAAACTGCCTCTCAATTCAATTACATAGACAATATTATGTTTTACATATTCACGTTTATGCAGGTTGAACAGGTGTGTTGATAAATTTTTGCTTTTTACTTGTGAAGGTTTTATTGCACTTAAAGTTCTGCAGACTAGATGCAGAGTTGGGGGAAAATATGCATTTCCACAGAGATCTTTTCCTCTCAAAAATAAACGGACCTTGGTAAAAAAATAAAACGCTAACGCAGTTTTATGTTAAAGATTAACTCTCTGACAATCTCCGACAGATACAGGACAAAAAGAAGGGTAGAGTCGTTGGCTGGAAATGCTTTCATGTCAGGCTGTTAAACTGTGTTTTTGTATTTGTTGTTCATGCTCCCCAGTTTTTCCTGTTTTATTTTGGTAACTGTGTCTCGTCTTTTTTGTTCATTTCCTATGTCCTGTCAAGTTTCCCTCCTGTTTAATTGCTGCCCTTTCCCTGCGTGTTTCACCATGTTGATTACCCCATCTGTCTCGTTATTCCGTTTGTATGTAGTCTCTGTGTTTGTCTTTGTCAGATTGTCTGTTGTTGCTCCCTGGTCCTGTCTGTGTTCTTCATGCTCCTTCTGCTCCTCGTGCTCCTTGTGCTACTTGTAAACCCGGCTATTTATTTAATTTTCAATCTTAGTCTAACCATTGCCTTAGTTGCTTCCTCAATTTTTGTCATTTTTGTATCAGCTTTCATCAAGGCTCGTTTTCAGTTTGTTATAAATTTTGTGTACTAGTGTCTTGCTTTTGGGTCTGCTTTTGTTTAAATCCTGACAATCAAGAAGAAAATGTTTCACTTGTACTAAATTAATTGGTGCTTGATCCTAAAAATACATGTCTTCATGTCATAACAGGAAAGATTTGGCCTTCAAAGACTGAGATGACTATCGGTGCCATCACTCTTACTTATTGATCTTGTCTTTGTAAATTAGATTGAACTATGCATTTGACACAGAGACTATGAGATGTCTCTTCCAATTTCTTCAAACATAACACGATATAACAGGTGTTTGGTGTGTAATTTACAGCATTATATTCATTTAATTCAAACTGCCTATGTATGAGTGCAAGATTTTATGTGTAAAAGGTGAACTGAAGAAAAAAGAAAAAGCATGAGTAGTATCTCTTTTGTGGCCACACACACACACACAAGCTCAAGCAGTCAGTCTCCCCTTCAGTTCCTCTTCACATATATTTGAAGGCTACCAACATGGTAGTTACCTGGAAAATGCTGTACACAAAGTTTACAGCACAAGAAGTACAGAGCAGAATCAGTGAAGAAACATGTTATCATTCAAAAGATGGAACTACATCACAATACTTTAAATATCAATGTTATTGGTCACATTAGGTCTAGTTTCATATAAAGTAATTGCTATTATTAAATATGCTAATTTCATTCTGACATCATGCTGTAGGTCCAACATCAGTCTGTAGTTAAAAACAATTAGTTCTCATTTGGTGTATTAAATATGCATACTAACATACTGCTTATTACATACTCAATATGCACATACTGCATACTAGGGTTGGGCATCTCTGGTGTGAGGCCAATTTGATTCATATCTCGATACGCTGTCAACGATCTAATGCATAAAGATACATACACAGCAAGTACTGACGCAATACGATGCGACTCATACTCCAATTACAATGCAGTGCGATTCAACACAATGTGATTCAACACAGTGCGATTCGACACAATACCCTGTGATTGTTCAGTGTAAAGGAATGGTGCTACACAATTCAATGAGTTTGATTATTTTTTAATAAATGGTTGCTCGGTTAAAAGCTAAATTTAGAAGAGGAGACAGAAAACTATTAGACTCAACCATTACTCTGCTATAAATGTCTTATGAAATGACTGACAGGAGAAATGTGTGTTATTATTAATGTGTTCTTATCTGTTTTTGGTTGTCCGCTAAATGTTTCAAGTCCATTCCAGTGTTTCCTCTAGGATTTTTTTCAGCAGCGGGGGCAGGCTCTCCGGGGAGCCTATATTAACATCATATATATTATGCAAAAAATAAAAAGTAAAGGGAAAAAAAGGTTCAAAACACTCACCATTATCAGTGTGGCAGAGCCATG
>JAPQLA010000005.1:19836858-19849214 GCA_029822935.1 Naso vlamingii | reverse complement strand
GTGTGTAGGTGGGGGACAGCTTATATTCTGGTGGGCGACAACTCAAAAGGTTTGAGAATCACTGGTCTATTGTAATGAAACAATAGTCTATATAGTGTTAAAGGACACTGTTTCTCTAAGTTCTGGACAGGACTGCTCAGCTGAGCTGCTGTGATCTACCTGTCTTTGACCCGTAAGATGAGTTGATGGAATCGGTCAACGTGTTCAAAGCTGGCCTTGTCTGTCACAGAGAAGACGATGAGGAAGCCGTCTCCTGTCCTCATATACTGCTCCCTCATGGCACTGAACTCCTCCTGGCCGGCTGTGTCCAGCACTGTCAACATGGAGGGACACAAATGAATCAGTCCACAGTTTGAGCATGGTGCACTGCACTACTTCTCCTCTCACATACACAGAACAAACCATCCTATATCTTTAAATATGATTCCAGTGGAAATTATTTAGATACTGTATTGTTGAAACCCTCTTCACAGAAAGCGCTGTTGCAGTTATTTACTAATGAATCTAAACTGACCCGGTTTGCAGTTATTATTGTTCAATCAGGGTTGCGCAATTTTGTTATTGTGACCTTCTCTGCGAGTACATGTTCAGATAAGAGTTTGTTTCCTCCTCTTGTGTGACACTTGAAGATTCTGGTGACCCTGTGACCCAATGATCTTTCACTGAGTGTCGTCCTCAGGCTTTGGCTATCCTTACATAAAAACTGTGGCACAACAATTTTCAGTCATTAGTCATCAATATTTCATTACAGAATGTCAAAAGTTTACACAAAGATGAATTCCTGTAAACTTCAGAACAGATTTCATCAAGTGGTTTTCTGACTCTTTTTAGAGTTTCATACATGAATGTATTACTTTATTTAAAGAAGAATAATATTAAGGAAAGATGGATCATTTCTCCCACGTGCCACCAAAATAGCAGTGCATTTCTTCTGTGTGTTTGTTTCATTCAGGGCATTGCAACCCCACAGTCAGCTCAGTGAAGGAAACTCCTACCACAAGAATGCAGATCAAATCTAAAAACAGATTTATTTTCTTAGAACATATATAAATGTTCGGTGACGGCATGTTTTGAAACCAATTTGACATAGTGGCCAAAATATGTTCATGTGATGCTATTGGGAAATAGACTTTTCCCCATTAGCATATATTGTAAAAGAAGCAGCTGTAAAATGGGGAATGCATTTCTTTGTCACAGTCCTCGTTTTGCTTGTAGAATTGGATCCATTTGCTCTGATAACATGGTAGAAAAGTCTAGAAGAGCTGTAACATTAAGCCATTTTATCCTCATTCATATTAGCTGAGGGCTAAACCAGGAGAACCACTGAACAACTTTCATGGGGAAGAACGCGGCCTCGCCTCTGATGCTGTATCTAGTTCTCTTTATACATCCATGGGAGGGACTCACATGCAATAATACGCACGTGCAGCTGGACAGGCTGCTAACGCAAAGAACACAGAAGGTCAGAACACACACGGAGAGTGTTTGGCTTCATTCTCTGCTCAGGACGCTATTACTCTCCCCTATCATTACAGCCAAACACTGATCAAAATATCATTTATAAAAACTCTTTGCAATGGGAAAATGAAAAAAATTAAGTAAAATAGGTTAGCACTGAGCGGTAGGATCATTCTTAGCTGCTGCCTGGTTAATTTTAAGTACATACATTTATACTCACCATCCAGTATTGCCCACTGTCCATCGATTTCTGTGTGTTTCAGATACGAGTCCTCTATCGTGGGATCATAGTCTGGCACGAAGATCTTCTGGAAAAATTGGATGGTGAGGGCACTCTTCCCGACACCACCATCCCCCACCACCACCAGCTTGTACGTTGGCAGGTTGTCGCTTGGCACAGCGCTGGTCGCCATGGCTACCTCGACAATAGTGGTATAGGCGGGAAGTAGGCTAGTAGGTGGCTGATGAGACGCACCTGGCTTTAATGGAGGAGCAAAAGAGAAAGAGAAAGAGAGAAAGATAGACAAGGGGGAGGGGACAACAGACAGGGAGAGAGAACAACAGAGAGGTGTTAAGTTTTTTTGGTTGCAGCTGCATTTCCATCACCATGGAGACCAAAGACCACAGCTAAGAGTTGTGGAACAAAGCAGAAAGATGGAAAAAAGCACAATAAACAGAGAAAAAGAGGCCAAAAGAGAGAGTTTGGCCCCTTGAACACTCACCTACAAGACAAGTTGACATTTTTATTTAGATTTACCAACAAGAGAAACGCAAAAACCTTAATGACAGCTGTACATAGCTTTATAATATGTCCGAAGGGTAAAAAAGTTACTGAAAACATGTTGAAGTGTAAAAACTGACTTTTTTAGGGAAGATGATGATTATTCAGTCCCTTCAATACAATTTGTCTCTGAGCCAACATGTAGCAGCCATTGCAGGAATTGCATCTCATGGGGACCACTGCTTTGACTTGAGTCTGCAGTGTTTTCTGACATGTAGAGTTGCGACATAATGCCCGTACAGTGATTGAGGGCTACTTCACTATTTAATTAAATGACTTGTTTTGCTAAGGATAGTAAATGTTCATGTGTGTGGAAGGGATGGAAGGAGGAAATCACTGGCTCTCATCAAGCGTGTATGCACACACATAGTAACAGTTTTTCCAGTGTATAATTTGTGTGACGCTCCTCTTGTGTTATGTGAGGAAATTAAATACCTTGGTCATTTCCTGACTGATGATTTGAGTGATGACAGAGATATTTATCGACAGTGTTGTAAACTTTATGCTCAGGCCAGCATGTTGAGTCTTGAGTTTAGAATGTGTTCTGGTTATGTGAACTGTTCGTTGTTCAGAGCTTTCTTTACACTCATGTACACAGCTCAGCTGTGGTGTAACTACAGGAGAAGCATTATGAAGAGGCTCACAGTGGCTTAGAATGATGCAATCAGGTTGCTGCTTCAGGTTCAGAGGTGGCAAAGTGCCAGTCAGCTGTTTGTCTCCTCTGGTGTTCCTACATGCGAGGCTCTTTTAAGACATCTGATGTAAGGTTTTATGTGTCGCCTGGATGAATTTAAAAACAGCATCATAGAAGCTTTGATAAATGCCGGAAAGAGCTGCGCTCACTACACATAAGACTTAGAAAACACTGGCGAGACTGTCTGCATTGAAACTTTTTTAAACTGAATGATGAACTGTGGTGGGGTTTTTTTTAAATCTTGTTTGTTTTGTTGTCTTTTTCTTTTCTTTTTAACGCTATGTGGGTCTGAAAAAAGTCTGAAATTGAACCGAACTGAAATAACTGATCATCCAACTGGTTGGATGAAAGGTCATTCGCAACTGGTCTTACTACTGTGTACCATCCACTGGTACTGTTCTCCCATCATTGGCTCACTCAGAGCATGGATTTAACACTGTCTGGAAAAGCAGCTAAAGGAAGCTTTGGTGAGCCTGGTTTGGCCTACAGTAGGAGCAGAAACCAGGCTAATGGCTTCTCCTGTCACTATCCCACCAGAACCGCAGGGCACATGGAGAAATATGATGGCTTCAACACAGATGGGCAGCTGTAGTTTGTAATTGTGGCTTTTTGAAAACAAAAATAAACACCACGCTGGAATATGAGAGGTTTAGCCAAAGTGTATTTTTTCACACAAGTGAAATACATTAGATGATCAATACAAAAAATGCTGTCTAGACTTCTGCAAATGATTCAGGGAACAGTTTGTTCAGTACTCACAAATGGAGGATTTTTTTTAAAGCCTGTGGAAGCGTGGCTTGAGATAGTAAGAATGCACATGCTGTATCAGAGTTGAGTATCTTATTGAGTATCTACAAAAGTCTGAGAGAAAATAAGTGTTCCTAACTATTAGAAAACCTCGTTCAAAAAGAGCTCATTTTGGGGATGGTAACATTTCTCAAGACTGTGTGGGCGCGACAGAACACGTTTTGATTGACACCTCCTCAGATCTCAGCTTTGTCAACTGTCTCTCATCTCCACAAGAGCCACGGAGGAAAGCAGGAAACAGCCCTACTGTCGTACAACTGTTAAAATATCACTTTAGTCATTTTTATATATTGTTTAGGCGAGAAAGCTATCATGGAGATTTTTTCTTTAGTAATGAGTCTATAGCTAGCTTGGTTACATGAAACACACTTGAGAAAAGTTGGCTGGCTCAGACTGGAAGAGGCTGATTGAGCAGAGCATAGTGGTTTTGTATCAATGACATTAGACTTTGAATTTTTAAATCGGCTATACCCATATGATGTAATATGGATCAGGGATAAACACGCCAAAATCAACCCAGCTTCAGGAAACTGCCAAAAACTTTAAATGACAATATTTCAAGTCTAGATTGAGGCTAATGTTAAAATTACAATTAAAGTGTTTTGATGCTTTTCATTTAAGACCCTAAATTACATACTAAGAAAGTTTTTGATGATTTGGGTTCTCAGGGGCCACCACATCTGGCATGAGCTCATCTTTAAAATAGTCTTATCTAGTGCTGTCAAAGTTAACGCATTAATGACGCGTTAAAGCAAATTAATTTTAATGCTGTTAATTTTCTTAACCCGCGATTAACTAATGCACGTTCTGTCTAGGGCTGAGCTAAAAAAAAACTGATTAATCAATGCATTGAAATTAATTTTTTCATAATAAAAGCCCAACTTTAATCCTGCTAGCTCACGAATGAGCAGCCAATGTTCACAATTAAGTTACAGTGAGCTAAAGATAGAGTCAACAGCTCAAATCATGTTACGAACTAAGACACCACTTAATTACTTTGACCTGCTTAACGTTACTCCTTCTCCATCGTCTCTCCATCGCAGTTTCTAACCCTTTGTCCTGCAGGTTCAGTTTCACTAACACAACAGTTAGCAAGCTCAATAATTGTAACAGTTTGTTTGCTCACCGACATCATTAATACTCTCATCCAGTAATGATGATCTCTGACTGGTGTTTCAGCCATTCTGTCTGCAGTCATCATGCAGTGCATGGCTAATTTGCATAAAAAAACACATGGCTAATTTGCATATAAGCTACTAAATGTTTCTGAACACAGAGCGCTCAAAAAAATATATATAACAGTATTTTTCATTGATTTGGATTGCTGCAATAATAAACATACGTTTGCATAAAGCAAGCAAATTTTTCCACTCTCATGTTGATAAGAGCACAGAAAACTAAAATAATGAAAAAAAAAATCCCTTAAAGGTACATTTACAACTGACTGTTTAAAAAGGTGCGATTAATTTGCGATTAATTGCAGGCTAACTATGGAAATCATGCAATTAATCACGATAAAATATTTTAATCGATTGACAGCACTAGTCTTATCAAGAGAAAGCAGACATTTTGAATCATTAAAGATCACCCACTCTGTGACATTAACTCTTAAATATCAATGCATCCTGGTACATGTAGGCACTGGTCGCACAGCTCAGCGAGCAGGAAACCTCAGCTGTCTCGTTTACTGTAACACACACTGAGGAATTTTTTTGCTTGAATATTTTAACCAAATTGCATCTCTACCCACTCAATCAACCTGAGTGCCATACCTACATTCACAGAGCATTTCTATGCTGAAGATGTTTAAAGTTACCAATGAAATTTGTCCACATTAAAATTTAAAGTTTTGTCATGCGTCACTGACTCTTCCTGATGAAAGTTGCGGGTAGGAAATATCAAAAAAACGCCAGAGAATACTTTAAATATCATAACGCCGTTGATACTGTTTAAGTCAAGCCATTCGCAGTTTTAAAACAAATCTGTAATTAAACTAATCAGAAATACAACTAATCCAATATGTGAGTGAGAAGCCTTTAGATTTTTAGTTCTCATCAAACTGTAGCAACAGTCAAAAGCAGACAAAAAAACACATTCACTCGCTACTAGCATAACACCCCTACCACCCACCCACCCACGCACCCATTCCTCCTTCATCCACCAGGAAACAGCTGTCAGCTGGCTTCAGTCCATCCTTTCCTGCCCAGCACAATGGAGGGAAGGAAGATGTTTCCTTCCTTTCCAAAGTCCGACCAGTAATTCAGCCAGCCAGGTTGGGCAAAGAATTTCCAGGCCAAATTCCTTATGCTAAAAAGTCTCTTCAGTCAGTCAGTCGCCTGGCTATCATATAGTCACAGGAAACATGAATGCCACCATACCATTTCACAAGACACCGCCTTCATCAGATTTTCAGCGCTGTGCAGAAAAACAAAAACACACCAGCATGAGAACCACCAAGAAATCACAGTACCTGCCACCAGTTGTGGTTTCAAACAGTCATGCCTGGTTAGCTGAAGCCAAATCAGGTCACAGCCTCGTGTGGTGTATAAGCATTTCCCTCTGAGAGTCTTCTCAGTGGAGTGCACAACTCTCTGAAACACACCCTTCTGTGAGACTAAAATAATACACAGGCACCTGTTTAAACCAAATTCCTTTGGGAGTTGAAGCTTTCTAGAGGATATTTTACTATATGTCAGACCAAAGTTTGTCATCTGACCAATGTGGCTGGCTGTATGGCTTCAGATGGTCAACCAAGCCGGCGAAGGAAATTCTGTACTGTGCACAACACTTCGGCGTATGTTCAACACCAATACCAGTGGATCCTCTCCTCTTAGTTTTGGTTTTTCATCCACGCTAAGCCGGCATTTTCCACCGTGGCAAATAAGGCTTTTCTAGAATTCTCTCCAGAGAGGTGACTTTGAAAACGCCTGTCTTGTGTCCTGTAGCGTTACTGTCATGAACAGGAGAAATGAGCTTGTCCGATGCAGTCTTGTGTAGCTATCAAGCCTTAGGCCTCATTGCAGCAACAATACGAGGTCTCCCACGCATTTTTATGTGGGCAGTGTGTTAAGGCTGCAGTAGTGAGGAACACAGGGGGTTTCAAAGAAACGCAGCCACCTTATGGCGGAAAGCTGAAGCAGAGGACATTTTTAGAGAAACAAAACGCGACGTCACAATGTGGTAGCCAATCGGCTGATCGGCTGATCAGTCCTGCCAGTGCCGAAGAACAAAAGACATGTGAACAGAACAATAAGTGTTGAGACCAATGATGAATAAAACCACTGTTTAAACTTTTTTCTTGTTTCAAACCCAATGTTCATTTAGAGAAACCTTAATTTTAGAATCCACAAAACTGCTTTACATCAGAACTTCACCTAAGTTCAAACAGCACAGCAGATATAAGCTATTGAAGGCCTTGTGGATGTGCAGCAGTGTGGCATTTCGACAGGAACGGCATCTAAATAACAATAGAAAAGCTTGTTTTACTTTATTCCTCACTGAAAGAGCCAGTCTATATGTACGACTAACCAAAAAATATAATGTTTCCCCTAATCTAACGTGACAGCTAGAAGACAAAAGAATAGAACAAAACAGAATAAACCAGTGACATCTTCTTTCACTTCTCAGTGTTTCCAAGTGTGTTTTGGACAGCATATTTTGTCTTCACCATGACTCCATAAAGCCTCTCTGGGTCCTTGAGAAGAGGCGATTTGCTGCCTTGGGAAAGGATAAAGGGACTTCCCTCTTCACATGGGAACAAAGCAGCAACAGAACAAGAATAAGGAGAAACACAGTGGTGCACACCCCAGCCTGTACTGTAGCATTGATATCAACCCTCATTGATCATTCAGAGGAGGTGCTGAGACAAGGTTCAACGAGTTCAACACACTTTAAAGCTGTCAAGTGACAAAGTGCTGTCAAACTCCACCCTGATTTTCCTGGAATGAAAGTTGATCTGATCTTTTATCTAACCATGATTTATGAGACCATATAAGACATAGAAGGTACAATTTTATTAATTTTGCCATGGTCGACCAGAATATCTATTTTCCTAAGTACTGAAACTCTAGCTGGAGGAACTGGGCTTTTTTTACCCTCGGAAAAGCACGTTGCTGGTTCTTGTCACCAAGACAGCTGAGGTGAAAAGACATAATTTGCTTTAGGGCTATTTTTGTCTGACAGCTGTAAAAAAATACAAAAGGACCCAGTCATTTCTTTACCAGCATCAATGCTTCGATTTTTAAAGAGAGTTAAAAAAAGACACTGTCCAAAATTCATCCCCCGCTCTAGCATGGCAACAAATTTACTTTAAGATGTTTTAAATACAAAATAAATGGCATGTTGGATGAAGCTATACATCTTCAGCATAACACAAGTAAATTTCAGATGTCCTTAAAGGGCAAATCTGCCAATTTTCTACCTTATCTCTATCTATCTGAATTAGGGATATAATGCGAAACCCAACAATATTTTTTTTTAATGTTCTCTGTGTCTCTGGGACATAGCTTCAAAATCTCTTGTTCTTCCTGGAAGCAGTGATGTCACTGGTTCCTGGAAGAACCACAAACTGTTCACCCCTCGTCTTTCCCCTCGCACTCCAGGTGAGCCGGCGCCATGTTTGTTTTAGGGGGATTTTCTGACTCTGGCAAACCAAAAACCCTTTATTATTGAAAACTATGCAATATTAAATAAAAGAAATGTTCCAATGCAACGGATAATAACCATGGAGACCTGGCAAGTACTGTTTTTTTGTGATGCAATGCATCCTGGTACATGTAGGCACAGCTTTGTGAGCAGGACAGTTTACATCAACACTGACTGGACATCCACATGAAAAGTGCTAGATCTTCCTCTAAACGTAGTTTGATCTATTTTTCAAGCACTTTGTTCCGTACTAAATGACTCTATGAAAAAGATACACATAAATCTAAAATGTGTTACTTAAAGGATTAATTTCTGTTACTTTTTACAGAACATTAAGCACAGTCTGCTTCTTCATCACATTTTAACCAATGAAAACAGACTTTATACCCAGATTTTTAACACTCTGTGTTACTTTTTGGTTGAAAGGACAAAGTGCAAACAGCCCTACAGAGGGTTGCAAAGCTCATCACATGATTGCGGGTCATCCCCAGTGACTAACTTGACACAGTCTCCCTCCAGTTTCACTGCATTGTTTAAAAAACCCATGTTGCCATAAATCACATAAATGTCTTTTGCCATTTTCAGAAATTCTCTGTAAATAAGGCTCCCATTCATACACAGTTCAGTCATAAAACAAAAATATCTCACTAATGTACTGTGACTTGCTGGGGGTAGTTCCTACTCTGACCTTTTCATTCATTCATTCTAATAATTTTACATTTTTTTTCTAGCTATTTGGCAGTTTCAACCAGGAAACAGGATGTTATTAATCAACCACTACCAGCCACCAGTGGCACTGAATGAATGATTTAGTACTTTTTACAGTGTATGAAGAACTAATTACCAATTACATCTGGGAGAAATGTTACAGTACTTCAGGTTCAGTTACAACATGTTACAACACTTTGATGACAAAATCATGATGAAAAGAACATCATGTCCAAATGAATGATTCTGAGCAAGCTGTGACTGAAAACTAAGATATGCAAGTTTTTTTTATACTCATATGACCACTACGGTCCTTCATGATGATGCAAAAGTATTAGGGAAAAAAAATGTTAATCGCACTGGACATTGATTGGATTTTTCCACACTTGTCATATGCTGTTCAGAGAATACCCCAATACCATCATGACATTTACTTCAAGCATACTGCCAAGCCTGGATGGTATCATGATGATATTAAACATCTTGGTTAGAGCACAAAACTAACCCATAAGTCGGTTAATAAATTTGTCAACTGAACTGAAAATTAAATTTATTTGCAACTATTTTTATTATTATTTACTCATTTTAGTGCAAAAAACATTTTATTGTTCCAGCTTCACAATTTTGAGGATTTGTTGATTTTCCTTTTAATTATTCAGTTACCTTGACTGATTTTTAATAACTTGGATGTTTAAGCTCTTGGTTGGACCAAAAAGCATTGAGAACAATTAATCAATTAATGGAGAAAATAATAGCAGATTGATCCATAATGAGAATAATCCTTGCAGCCCTATACTTTAAAACTGGCTGAACCTTAACCAACAACAACATAAAATACTGCTTATATATCAATGCATGAGTAATAACAATATAATACATAACAGCATCACAGAGGAAATTATTCTGCACTGAGTGCTTTTACTTTTAACACATTTTCCTCATTATACCTGCATACTTTTACTAAAGTTAAATTTGCAATGCATGGCTCTCACTGTGTTGTATTGGTATATTTACAATGATAAAGGTCTAATATTCCTCACTGCATTAGTGTCACCTGGGTATGACAGGATATGCAATGACAATTTGAATCTCACCAAGGTAGTACCAAGGCTTAATACACGTGTAATAGATCATACAACCAGGTGGGAAAACCAGCATCTACCAATAATCAAGAGGGTATTTTCCCTTTTAGTCAAGAGTCACAATTAAGTGTCAAACATGTCAAAGCTAAACATTAGTCTCACAAGCAGCAGGGTTTGATATTTCCATGAAGTTATGACTGAAGGAAAAAGGGGGATTTGTCCCCAGACAGTCAAATTATCTGGTGATTTCACTTTGCTATTAATAGTGATTATTGACGTGTGTATTGTGTGAGTATGTCTGTGTGTCTCTCTGCAGACTGACTGGTGCTTCTGAATGATCTCATCCTATGATTTGGTACATGAAGAATCTCTCTGTTCTCCGAGTCCAGCGGTTAAACGTTCACAGCAGGGCTGGACGAGACGAGCACGGCTTTCAACAATGGCATACAAATACATCTCTGACAGACGTTTAAAGTCAGTCTCTGTGTTTTTGTTTCGTCCCCACGGGAACATTTCTGACACAGAGGAAAGGCCCGTCTGTGTGTCTGTGAGCGGCCGTATGGAAAACCGACAGTAGCCGCCCCTGACTAACGTTAACGGATTTCAGTTGCTCCATCTCTCTCTTGAAGTTTGCAGCAAAAGGGATTTCCGCAAACGACACACAGTCGTTCATAACCATAAATAAAATAAGCTAACTTCCCTTGTCTGTATGTATCGTTGTCAGTAACGATAGTGGAAATTGACAGTTAGCTAGCTAACTACAGTAAGTAGTTGATATATCGCTAACGTTACTGAGAGGAGTTGATTTTACATTCACAGTAGGTGTTGCCTTCACAGTCCGTGACTACAGACGCCCGCATTCACGACCTCTTCTCTGTCAACCAGAAAGCTACTCACCGATACGAGCTTCGCTGCCGTGGACACAAAGAGACGTCCTCACGCCAACATATTCCTCCTCATCTCTCTCTTTCTCGCTCCAAACCACCGCCGCCCATTCGCCACAGACGGGAGTGAGCTCCCCACATCTGCGAAACAATACGTTGAGTAGCTAATCTTTGTATTGCAACAGCTGATGCTATAAATAGAAAAGCCCCAAAGGGGTGGATGTCGTTTTTTGGGAAGACATTAAACCGCGAAACGCTATATTGAGAGGGATATGATAGTCATGTTTAAGAGCAAATTGGAAAACAAAATGTTTGTTTTTATTTTTAATGTGATTTATTGTGTTAATTTTGGAAAATCTCTCGAAGCGGTGAAACAGCCCCCCTTTTAAGTGAAATGGACTGTTCTTATGCTCTGTTGATATAGCGGACTTCTTTAAAGGGGTAGTCCTGTGAAATTAGCCGTAACTAATTTAAGGGGAGTCAAGTGGATTTATATCTTTATCTGTATTTAAAGATAACTTACTTTTCTTACTTTGTACACAGTGGTATAATTAAAACAGGGCGTAGCCTGCCGCCTCTTTTCTTTTCTTTTTCGTTTTCTTTTCTTTCTTTTTTTTAAAAATTCTTGTTGACAGGTTAGAAAAGCCATTTCACATGTGAGCAATATGCATTAGGTGTTAGATTTGGAAAGTAATTCACCGCATATAAAAACAACTCTTATACATTTAAAACCCCAGTTTGCATATTATAGCCTTATGTTAGTCATAATGCATGATCACATGCATTTTCTGGCAAAGGCTAATAGAGATCTTTTCACATATTCATTTCAAAGGCATGTGTTTCATAACAACAAAATCTGTAGGCCTATGTCATAATTCTTAAGTATCCCATGATTACTGCAATATATCACCTAATCACATATTCCTTACTGTGATCTGGTTTCATTATAACTATGAGATTTCTTTGTCTTAATCCAGAGATACAAATCTTATATTCACAAGATGCTATGTCATAATTAGGCCTTTGGGTAAAGAAGTACTTTATTTTTATTTATTTTCTTTTACAAGAGAACATCTCAATTCTTCCTGTTGTTGAATGAATTACACTGTGCGATTTTCTGACATGTCAAATGTAGGAGAAAAAAAGCATGACAAGCATTTTAGCTTTTTTTGTGATATTACCATTTGTGTGCTCTTTCCTTTTCAGTGATTATTTTCAAGAGAAAAAGGTTTGTTTTGTTTTAGCGAGAGGTCAAAGCGACAGATAAGGATCTGATCAATCAAGAGGAAAGAAGGTTA
>JAPQLA010000005.1:19624527-19635160 GCA_029822935.1 Naso vlamingii | reverse complement strand
TGTGTGTGTGTGTGTGTGTGTGTGTATACATGCATGTGTGAACTTACAGGAGAGGTCCACTGGAGTTGAATGGATTTGTGTGTGTTTTTGTGTGCTTGCGACTCATGTGTAAACAGCTGTGTTTAGTGGGCTGAAGCTGATGCACTCTGTTGAATATTTTATCTCCCGTTACAACTCAACACACTTAACACACACACTAACACACACACACACACACAAACGAAAAGAGAAGCAAACTCTATTCTGCCATTAGTCAGATGTGCTTTTCTGTTTCATTGTTTTCATTTATAGCACCAGCTAAATGATTGTGACTGCATGACTGGTGAGATCATGTTTTTATTATCCGAACGTCAGCGTAGAGAGACAATTAAAAACCAGACAAAGCTGAATTTAACAAACTCAACTTGCTTTACACCTCTAAGATCTAAAATTATCATAGTGTGTGGTACTTAGGATGGTAGCAGGAGCTGTGGTCTTCATGCAAAGTGGGAATGAACTGTTATCATGTCTAATGCTCGGATTACATCCAGAAGGCAAACATCTGGCACACAGATGTAAGACGGCCAGACCAGCAGACAATCACTGAAACGGTGCAATAGCCAAGAGGTTGAGACATAATGTGATCCTGGAGATGCTGGCTGCAGATATGATGTGCATGAGGAGCAATAACGAGCAATGTGTACGGACAGGATAAAACTCTGCTGATGCAATCGCAACGGACGTGTTAGGACATATTGATCTACATTATAAAATATCATTGTTAATGAGGGCCTGCCCTCAATGATTTTCAGAAAGGTAAATAAAAATGATGATATACAGCTGGTACATGCTGGATATTTAGTCCAGATCAAGGTCCTAATTTTTTCTCTTAACTTTTCTCAGGGTTTCACTGACGTGACGTTGTGCCTCAGGGTTTTATCGCTTTATATGCTCCACAAGGTTCCGAGGGGGGGGGGTAGTGATGTCATTTTGATTTTGTTTGTTTGTTTGGAGCTTTGAAAGTGGAGGTCTGGTGCACAAACAAGAGGGAAACTTTTGTGTTAAGTACAAAAGTTCTAAATTATCTCTTGTCTTTTCAGTATTGGCCTATTGGTATCAGCTGAAAAAAATCTATGTCATGCATCTCTACATTTAATTTACACTATACCTGTGTTATGCCTTTTTTAAACTGTAATAGTCATACTAGCCTGTTTAGACCTGTGTTAACAATAGATGATGTCGCTTTTCTCCCCATCATCACAAACCTCTCGGACACTTCTGACACATCTAGGATATATTTCCCTTTAGTCGCTCTGTCTTTCTTTATCTCTCTCTCACACACACACACAAACACACACACACACAGTTCAGAAACAGTTGCAGGCCAACAGTTGTGGCCACTGGCCCACTTCATGTCCACTGGGAACAGGTACGTGTCATTTCCTGTTCTTGTCTTCACCTCTAACATTCACAAACTGACTAAAGCAGTAGGACATGATGACACATGAAGGAGGAGAGGAGAGGAGAGGAGAGGAGAGGAGCAAAAAGAAGAAGAGAGGAGATGAGGTTGGCCACAGCGTGGAAAAAAAACATATCTGGGCTCTGGTTTCTGTGTAACGGGATATGATGAAGAAAAGCATCAGAACCTCAACAACGTCTATATTCCTGCAGCACATCATTACTGTTCAAGTTAGGCAATAAATGAAGAAGGATTTGCACAAAGACCTGCTTTATTATTAAAGTTATTGTGCAGCTGAGAATAATTTGCTTGCCACAGCTAACAAGCTCTGCACAACAGTAACACATTGTAATAAATGGTGCTTACACAGCTCAGTGAAGACACATAAAATCATCACTCGTTGTTTAAAGGAACTGTTTGCACAGTCCTGGAATGGAAAAACATATCAAATAGGACGGATGAGAGACTGATCTTAAATGCTTCGATTCGGCAGACGATATACTGCACCTAATCCTTCACATCACACAGGCAACATGTTATTCACATAACAGGCTGTAAACACAATGCAGTACAACTACACAGCTGGCCATTATTAGTAAAAGTCCCATGACCTAGACATGTTAATCCCTGTCCAGACATGCTGCAATACCTCTTATAGAGCAAGATGATTAACTTTAACCACAATGCAGAATGTGAGTATGTATATGCACCCCCACATATATACATATACATACACTACACGACACACACGTTCGGAATGAAACACACATCCAGCCATGCACACTAATCGCAGATATTAAGGAGATTAATGGTGTGATTTATACAGCGTGTTTAAGTCACTAATGTTATGTTTGTAATTATCTTTATGGATCATGTGCTGCACACATATATGCAGATGTATAATTATGATGATTTATGTGTGATTTGGTGCAGATTGCTCCCCCGATTGCAGTTGTACAATTTGTCATAACTGTACATCGTCACGGTTTTGAGTCATGTGTTATCACAAACAAAAGAGGGCACCGCCACTGTGAATTAATTTTTTTGCTTTTACCTATATGTATTCGTAAGTGAGCGCACGCACATACGTAAGGACAAATTTGTAGTTTTGAGTTTTTCTCTGCATGATTCTGTGTGTTGCATGTGTACATGTCTGACAAGTGTACGTAGCATTCTTTTATCATGATCGTGTGTGTGTTTGCTCCCCTACCAGGCAGGTCACAGCCGAGGACCTCCATTCTCATGCCGATCCCAGCAGGCGACCACCTCTCCGGAAAGACCCTGATGTACTGGGCAACCATCTCCTCAAACCGCCGCACCTCCGGAGTATCGTAGTGGCTGTTTCCCTCAAAAATCTGGAAGCAGATGTTGATAGTGATGTTATTAGTGTTCAGAGAGTTATTAGAGAGCGCTCTCCCATTTCCATTTTGGAAAATCGAGGATGAAACATTTCCCTTCCGGCACAAGGGATATTTTGCTGCCAATTTCGACATTCTTAAGTTCAATTTGTGCACTCAACAGCAAAATATGGCGAAGTTCTGCAGCCTGCTCCACTGATGGCAGCTGCTTAAGATTCAGATTCTGTAGCATCTCTCTAGCGCTGATTCAAAGGAAAACACATAGCAAGACTCATTGCAGAAAAGATGCAAAATGATCAAGATTATTTACAATAAGCCTGGCCACAGTGTTTGCTTGATATATTCAACATATGTCAGAGCTGGTGCACTGATACATTTTCCCGTGGTGACAGTATTGATGATAAGTTACCTGAAACAACAAAGAAAAAGGTAAATGCTGCAGAGGTAGTTCCACTTGTCATTTCACCACCGCACCGTTCACATCTCAATGAAAAACAAGCAAAATGGTAAGTCGGTCTCTCCGAAGTAATATAACTGACAAAATCAGCATTGTTACCTAAGCACGATATGACATGTGTCACAAAAATAACAACAGAGACTTTGTTTCCTTTGATTTTCAAGTAATTTTTTGAGGCAGCTTGCAGCAGCCTCTGGCAAAAACACAAGATTTATTACCAAGTAGACTGCACCTATCCCTGAAAACACAGGCTGTGAAAGCTGTAATATTGGTTTCATTAATTGACTTGTATCTTCTGCCTTTCCCATTTCTGGTATTCTTAAGAAAATGTGTGACGAATTTCCCAGGATGCTCATTTAAAAAGACAGGCAGATAAGAAAGAACAGGGTTTTAGCATCAGGAGGAAAGCCAAGCACTCAGTAGCACTATTAAAGCATTTTAAGACACAGACTGAGAAAGAAGAACCAAGTTTAAAGTGCCCCGTCTCACAGTGCGTTAGACTGCCAGCAGTGCTGAGTGGTGATGCAGGAAAGACATTTTTAATTAACACCCATGAGAGACAAATAGAGGATGAGTGAACGAGAGGATGAGACACAGAAAAGCAGAGAGGGAGTACAGAGGACTTAGAGGGAGAAAGACAGTAGCAGAGAGAATGAGGAGTGAGGTGATTAAATTGAATTATTATCAGAGCTGAGGCTGTAATAAAATGGCTTTTTTTCCCCTGAAAATGACAAGAGAGAGAGAGCTGGAGCCAGAGAGGGAAAGAAAGGAGAAGACAGAGGGAGAGCAAGAGGGATTGAGAGAAAGACGGCTATAAATAAACTACAAATGAGATGGAACTGACAGTGACAATCAGAGAGAGGAGAGTACATATGTATGTGTCAGACAGACAGAGACTGTGTGTGTGTGTGTGTGTGTGTGTGTGTGCTCCTTTACCTTAGCAAACCCAGTCTTGCTGTCTGTGATGTAAGTCCAGTCTTTGCCGGTCAAGCTGTGAGCCAGTTTGTACTTCCTGACGAACGCTCTGTTCTCAGCGCTGGTGCTGCCCTCCAGCCCTCTTGCACCCTGGGTAATAATGCCACGCACCATCTTGGGCATACCGAGGTCCACCTGCAACACAGGACAGACAGTCACAGTACCATTTGCTTTCACTTTTTACCACAGCAGCCATTCACGTTCTAGATCCTGGCAACTCAAAATCGATCATTGCTGGTTTTCCATTAAAGAACTTTAACCACCTTAACTGGCTTAAAAACTGGTTTCCTCTCTGCATTTCTGTCTCATTTTATGGGTCAGTTTAGGAAAATGAGCAATCACTTTGTTGTTTTGCACTTTGCTGGGTGTATTTCCTTCGTTGTATCACATTATTTTTGTTTTTTAACCTTCTCTTCTGTCTGATTTGTCATTTGGTTTATTCCCACATTTCCTAAATGTTGCAACATCCTCTGGTTCAGTTCTTGTTTCTTTCAACTAGTTCCAGGAGCCTTTGCTTCCCAAAAGGGCTTCAGCATCATTCATCCAGAATTCATTCTCCAGTGCTTTTGTTTGTTTAGCAGCAGAGCAGTGATTGTTGATTGATGATGGCGATTGTTATTGTTATTGGCTTGTTGTATTAGTCTTTGTTTTGTTGGGATGAAGCATTTTTGAAACAAATTTGTTCCAGAAACTTCTCCCCAAAGAATGTGGAGAAACATCCTGTTACAATATGATATTGATTGAGATACAAAGAGGCTCCAATGAGCAACATTTACATTCTAACAAAGTAAATGACCTCTCTAGCCCTTTATCTCCAGCTACACTCTCCTATTTTAAAGGAAAACAGCAACAGCTTGTGTAGCGCCAAAGCATAACCCTCAGAAGGACAAGATGACGTACCTGCAGCCACTCCTCTCCAGCTATGGGTTGTGTCGGGTTGGGGAACCAGCCTGAGCGACTGGCCACCAGCCTGGCCGCCCCCATGGAGCCGTGGATGTCTCTCATGGACGACGCAGAGATCTGCGAGTCCGGTAGCAGCCCGGACAACATGCCTTGCAGCTCTGAGCAGGGAGCATCTGAACAGGAGACAGTAAGAGAGCAGAGTCAGAACACTGTAAGTAACTGCTGAGTATTTTCTAAAGCATTAAATATACTCCTTTAAAGTTTTATTTTGAAAATCAAACTTGAGCTATTAAAATTAGCTCACAGCAAAAATGTTGAGGTCTTTGGTAATGCAGTTTAAAGCAGAGCTTGGAAAACTTTCCTCCACTCTCCATCTGTTTTTCAACCAGCACATCATTATTGATCAAAACTGTATTCATGAGTTAAATCCAAAGGCAGGAAACAACAGAACTTACTAGATGTCAAAAGGGCAATATCACTTTGCTTTTTTGCATTAGATAGTATATTAATAGTTTTTGAGAGGAAAAAGGCTGACAGGGTGGTAGATATTCTTTGGAAACGTTGCAATGGAAATGAAATAACTGGCATTTACAACAGAGCAAGGATGCCCGACTCCAGTCCATCGGGACCCGATCAAGATGTTTTACTTAAATTATAATGCAAAATAGGCCAGGAAGATTGAGCTGAAAACCTATCACGAAAGTGAAGTTTCATATCGTCGATGACAATAATTATTGATCATGTAGGTCGTGGCTGATGGCTTGTTGTGCACTCTAAGGGATGGGAGCAGCTGGTGATAAAAAGAGTATATATATCACAATATTTTGGCCAAATACTTTGAACTGAGACAGTACTGTAAGGATGACTATTGGTGATTTGACAAAATATTAACCCTATGACATTTTTTGGTCAAATAATCAGCAGTAATGTGGAAAAGCCAGTAAAGGGTCAATAAAAAACAACCAGAACAGTTTGGTAAGTTCAGAAAATCACATCACTTTACTGTAATGAAGCCTTTTCAACCAGGAAAAGACAATTATTAGACCATATCACGATATATCGATATCCAAAATCTGTCATGATATCTTGTCTCGTATCATAATATGATACAATATCATTATATTGCCCAGCCCTAATGTAAAATAAATACAGTGCAAAAAAAGTGTTATTAACTGAAAACAGACACAAAGGTGTTGAGTTACTGTCTGTGCTGGGGCTAGGCCTATATGTCCTGTGAAGGGCTGAGGTTTGTTATTTTTGTGACAACACCTCGAATGCAACACAGAGGTTTTTTGTTACTTTCCAGGTGGCAAACATGAAGAGTTTTAGTGCGTATGTTGGCTTTGGTCGGGCTTGGATGTAAAAAAAACAAAAATAACAACAGAAAACCTGTCCAGTTCAGCTCCAGCTGCTCCAGGTCGGGTCCAGTTCGGTTAAAACTCTCTCAGACTTGTTTGGCTTCAGACAGAAAAATGCTGCCAAGCTACACTCTTATTTACAAGCCATTATTATTATTAAAATGTATTAAATGTGAGCACCTGTTTTTTTCTTTTACCTAAATCCAGTCCACCAAGCGCTGCATTGCTTAACAGCTCATAATTCAAAAACCACTTAATGGATGAATGTGACTTTAAGGTTGGGAATAATTTGGTGTCACCGTTTGTCTCATCTTGGTGCAAAATTCTTGTGTAAATGTGACATGCATTGTTAAAACAACGACTGGTGTGTTGCACTCCGCTGCTTCCCATCAAGCCTTTTCATTATTTTGCCTTCCTGCGGCTGCGAAAGTTGATGCATAACTTTAACCAAAGCTACCGAGGGGGATTCTTCATGGGGAATTGAGCCAGAGAACTCCCGAATGGAAGAACTAAATGAAAGCGTGTTGCAGATCAAAGGGATACTGTTTATCATACTGACAAATGTGATTTAGCCTAACAAGCATCAGAATATGTTATTGCGATGAATAATGACTAAAAACAAAGGGAAGAAAGCAAAGTGACCATTTCCACGTGAAAATGGAAAACTGGTGGAAAAGAGAAATGAAGGAGAAGCAGAATAAAAGGTGAGGAAGAGGAGTTAAAGGACAAAGAGGAGATAAATAGATAAACAAAAGGTCAAATAGAAAGATGGACTATAGGGAGAACGAGTGAATAGGAAGGATGAGGGAGATAAAGAGATGCTGGTGAAAAGAAAGAGAGAGGGAGAGAGAGAGAGGGGATTGACAGTGAAGGGTGACGGTGACTGATGGTGACATTCTTCAAGTCTACATGGAGATGAATGTTTAATGCTGTGACGTTTGCAGCTGCGCCTCATTATGGTAAATAATGAATCAACAATAAAAAACAACAGCTAAGCTGTGCTGGATGAGTTCCCTCAAAGGCACCAAAAGCTGATTAGACAAAAGAAAATTCTATTATTGTTTTGTTTTGTTTATTATACATTCTTATTTTTACATCAGCCACACTCCAGCAGGGTTTTTTAAAAACAGGGGTGCGGCGGGAGAGGAGAATATCATCTCTAGAGATCACAGCAGCAAAAATAGATAGAAATAGACGGATATCACACACCAGCATGAGAGCCCTTAAAGCTCACACACACACACACAAATATATATACACACACACACGCAAAGCAATGCATGCACCAGCACGTACAAGTTAAATAGTCAAGGTCTTTCACACTCTTCCGCTTGCACATGCTCTGATGTTTGGCCCACACATGGGCGCACACACGCTCCCACTGTGCTTTTCCTGATAACAAGGTCTTACAAAAGCTGTAAAGTACACCGTTGAGGCCTTACCTAGCCAATGCCCATGCACACCCACACACAGGTCTACTTTTAAAAAGCATGCATGCACACATGCACAAAGGGAAAAAAATAATAAAGGTGCTAAAAAAATTGAGAGGTGCCGCACAGTGAAATAAAATGAGATTAAGGGAGGAGAGAAGGATGGATGGAGGGTTGGAGAGTTGAATGAGACGGGGAAGGGGAAGATTTAAGAGAAGGGACGGGGAGGAGAAAATGATAGACGAGAGAGAGAAGTGGAAATGAAAGCTGTCAGCAAAGGCAACAGAAGGACAGAGGAAGAGGTAGAACGAGGTGGAAGGAAAAACAGAGCGACATTGAAGAGGGAAAGGCAGAAAGTTAGAAAAGAAAAAGTGGAGAGCGAGAGAGACATAAAAGTGTGATTTAAGTTAATGACATGTCACTGACTGACTGCTTTATGTCCGCCTTTATGGGCCTGTGTAGGGCATTATCGCATTCCCCCTGGTGGTGTGTTTGGGTGTGCGCTTGTCAATATGTCAATGTGCAGGGAAAGAAAAGAACTCTGTAGCTATTAGCGGCTAATGTTTGGTTATAAAGTTTTCTCTGCAGGTTATAGACACAGACGGTCTCACTGAAACCCTCTGCTTCCCTTTACAGTTAAATAACTCTGTCATCCTTCTTAACAAAAGGCTTAAACTAGTCAAGATTTTGCATATAAAGTCAGTGTTTGCCTCAGGCTGGTGATGGACTGCAGACATTAGAGGTGACAAAGATGGGCTCTACACAGGGAAACATAAATGGCCAAAAGATGCTTTGAATTGAAAAAAGCAGAGTGATGTATAAAGCAATTTCAGGTGTTAAAATAGGGTAAAAAATAGGCAACTGGTAGACAAAGAACACAGGCAAAGATACCTGATATATGCCACACTCCTTACTCTGTCATACACACACATGCATGCAGGGAAACACACAAGCAGGATCATATTGTTTTGGTGTGACTGTGATTTGTGTGGGTGCTGAAATAGCCCTCTGAGATAAGAGCATATCTGTCCCTCTCAATGGCCACTACGATGGCAGCAGAGAGAGGCTCTAACCTAATAATGATGCGATGGAGCTGGGACACACACACACACACGAGCTCCCTCTCTCCTCTACCATTTCTATAACGCACAGACAGACACACAAACACAGACAGTCTAATTAAGTTTTATCTATTTATAGTATTGAGCTGATTATGCTGGTTGAAATCGTGTTTGTTTGCCAGGGCTGCAGATGAAAGCTGAGAGCCTGTTACTCTCTGATGTTATCACCCACACATCACACTCTAGTATTATTCTATTAGGAACGAGTTCGTCTCTCTGTGAGTGTGTGTTTGCGGTGTGTGAGTGGGAGACAGAGAGGGAGGATATGTATATGAAAGGCCGAGGGTAAGAGTGTGAGTGCACGAGAGTGGGTGTGCTGCTAGCTTGTGAAAGAACGAGAGAAAGATGAGAGGAAAGCATGAATAGAAATATGAGTGGATTGATGGATGGACAAATTCAGGAAGTATTTATCATCAGCTCATATAAACAAAGAGAAAAAATAAACCTAATATTTGCCTGTTCTTTTCTCCGAACTGTAAAAATATGACCCAACCCCTGACCCCATGTAAAAGTCAGTATGTCTGTATATAATTTGGAGAGACCTCGCTTGTGTTTTCACAAGAGTCCCATGAGGAGACAGCCAGAAAAAGTCTGCCAAACTCGAGCAGAAGCAGTTTCATTTTTCTTACCCGTGATCTGACAGCCGTAAAGCTCGAACCGTAGCGCGATGCCGTTCTTCCACGTCTGGGGTCGGATTCGTACGAAACGGGCCAAGACCGGCTGTGGGATACGGTTGAGGACCACCTCTGTGGCGTCAGCATTGGCATGGAAAACCTATATATAGAGAAGGAAACAAAAAAGATTAATTGATACTAAAACAGTGACTGTGGGGATTTTCTATATTTCCCCGTGATGTCCTTAACAGAAATGACAGGAACACATACATTAAGAGCTTAAGCTTCTTCTCAAAGAGACTTTACAACACAAGAGCACAAAATTTACCCAAATCCTTTCGGTCAACAGAGAAAAGGACAAAGTCTGATCTCACAGTGATTCAGCATTAAAATTCGTATTTTTCTTCTACTGTATATATTTCTGTGGCAGTTTTTCGCAGAGTTTACAGTGAAAACATGAAGTCTCATTGGCTCAGTAACCTGGTTTAGCTGCTGAGGATTCTCAGTCATCCAGGTCATGCTGATTCTAAGTCCTATTTTGCAGGTAGCTGGATTTGTTTCAGTATACTGAAGATGTTTCACCAGTCCTCCAGGAGGCTCTTGTCTTCAAGAAACTGAAACAAGTACAGCTGTCTATGATATCACACTTAGAAGTGCTAAATGGAGTTCTTTCAGCTTTTGAATAGATGGTCATGGTATCCAGAAGATGTCCCCTGGCAACTTTCTCCATCAATCTGAGAAAAGTTCCCCAATTTTTAAATGGTCCAGGGTGTAAGATTTAGATGCTTGTGACATAAATGCAACTTAATATGATAGGCACGTTTTCATTCTTGTATAATCCCCTGAAAATAAGAATCACTGGGTTTTCATTTCCTTAGAGTGAGACATTATATCTACAGATGAAATCAGTCTTCTTCCACCGCATCTACCAAGTTGCTTTGCCATGTTTCTACAGAAACCTGGAATGGACAAACCAAAC
>JAPQLA010000005.1:19581282-19593071 GCA_029822935.1 Naso vlamingii | reverse complement strand
AGAGAAGAGAAGAGAAGAGAAGAGAAGAGAAGAGAAGAGAAGAGAAGAGAAGAAGAGTTGAGGACAGAAAACAGACTCAGCCGGCATGATTGATTGAGGCAGAGCACAAAGACAAGGTCTAAATCATTAGTGAAACCATTATCGTTGACTGCAGCTTCTCTGTCATATAAATCACTTTTTAACTCGCTGCTTTACTCCACACTTATTGTGTAAGCCACATAACCATGAAACTGCCTACGTGCCTGTCTGCTTGTTGTGCTTCCACTGTACATAAAAGTTTATTTAAGGGCCCCAAAAATGCTTGCATCTCTTGTTTATACAAACCAGTGTGGGCCTTATACTGTACGTGTGTGTGTTTCTCTGCATGTGTGTGTTTCTCTGATATCAATATTACAGACTGAATCTACTTTGGGCACGATATGAGGTGGAAGAGGCCTGGAGAGGCTGGAGAAGGAGGAGAGGATGAGGATAAGAGACAGACATATAGAAAGGGGATTTACGTGATGGATAGGCACAGACTGAAGGATAAAAGAGGATGAAGACAGATACAGGCTGAGGAAGGGTCTATAAATGATAAAGAGTGAAGAATAGATGCATTTTAAAGAGGGAGACAAGGGAAGAATAAGGAGATGAGAAAATAAGAGAGGGAGACAGAGAGAAAAGGAGGAGAGTGTGGCATTTGGCTGGCTGCCTGTGTTTTCTCATATGCGATGCTGAATAATGATTTGGCCTATAAAAGATTGGCACTCTGCAGAAGGATGAGGGTGAGGAGATGAGAGGGAGGGAAGGGAAGGGAAGAAGGGAAGAGATTAGATGGAAGGAGAGAGAGAGAGACTGAATGAGGGGAGGAGAGAAGAAGAGGAGAGGCGATGGAGGAAAAAGAATGAAAGGAAGAGGAGTGGAAAGGAGGCGGGACAGAGGAAGGAGCAAGTTGATAGATGGGGTCCACTGGGCAGTGGTGAGGGGGTGAGGAAGGGTGAGATGAATGGAGGGGAGAGGAGAGGGAGAGAGCAATGAGGAAAGAGGAGAGGAGAGAGAGAGAGAGGAGGGGGCTGTCAGGATGATTTGAGCCTGCCCTCAACGGACCCTGACGCTGCACTTTTCCCTAAGCAGCTGTGTGTGTGAGAGTGTGTGTGTGTGCGCGCGTTCTTTCCAAACACTCCAAATAGAGATCTTGCTTTCAGAGACAGAGCAGTGCGGTGAGCTAAGAGGAAAATGTGAAGTGGATAACAAACCGCTGCCCCAAATCCACTGGAAAAAAAATGAGACAAGAATCCACTCAAAAAATTTATGTAATCTATCGCGCAAAATATTTAACCTCGATTAAATGTACTGAATATATTAAGATTAATTAATCATTTAGTTTAAAAGGAAAAAAAAAGAATCAAATTTCTTAGCTATGAGAACCAGAAAAACAGACAAACATCAGCTTTGGTGCAGCACTATTAAAAAATAAAGGATTTTTTTAGCAGCTCTTTGACCTTATCTTTCTTGGTAGTTTCCAGTCAGTTGTCAAATTAATTTGCATCATAAATATTCATCATGTAAGAGAGGGGCTTTCCTTGAATAGTAATAATGAGTAAACTGTGTGCTTTTCTCTGGAATGATTTCATGAAAAACTCCACTTGTTGCTGTGTAGAAAAATGTGTTTATTACACTGATATTCTACTCTCTTTTGCAGGGTTAAGGTAATAATTCAACATTCAAAATGCAAGTTTTTTCTGTCTTTTTGAGAGTTAGAGAAGAAGATTGATACCACTCTCATAAGAAGGTGGAGCCAGCAGCAGTTAGCTTAGCTTAGCTTAAACAGGGAAACAGCCAAGTTTGGTCTGTATTAAGGTGGTAAAGGTTTTTCTGATACTGTGAGTTGCGTGTCTGACTAAGTCTTGGTGACTCTAAGGAGTCTTATGATCACCATGAGATTAAGCTGACCCTCTCCTGTCAGGCACTCGTGTCTAATCTACAGATACGAGAATGGTATTATTCTTACAGATCTTAACCAAAGTTATTATTGCTAAAGAAAATGAGCAAAATAAAAAAAATAGAATAGAAAAAACATTTTCGTTACCTGAGGCTTTTCAAAACAAGAAACAAACAAACAAACAAACAAACAAAAAAAACAATGACTGAATAAAACTGTATTGTAGGTTTACCAAACAAACTAAAATTAAATAAAATTATAGAGAAAATATCCTTAGTTTTTGTTTTTGTCATGATAATTTGGGTGGATATTGAATCTGTCTTTCAAGGTCTATGTACGTTCTTCCTTCCTCCTTCTGTGGCCTGTCAGTCTGCCTGTAGGTCAACGACCTCCTGATAACTTAAACAAACCCGGCTGGCATCATGATGGTAAAGGCTACAGTCGGAAGAAAGGAGCAAAGACTAAAACTAACATAAACTAATAAAAACTCAACTAAAATTGAGCATTTTTGAAAAAAACAAAAAACAACAAAAGTTGCTTTAAAAATAATTAAAACTAACCTGAAATTGAAAAATAAAAGTCAGAACAAAATAGAAATAAAAACTTGTGAAAAATCCAAAACTATTATAACCTCGTCTTGGACATCTAATTTTTGATTAGTAAAGAATTATATTTTCGAAAATGTCATACAATTTTTTTTTTCCAGTATGTCTTCAAGTTGTTGATTAAACCTTCTGCGAGGGGAGTTGTGGCATTAAGTAAAAAGCAACATAAACACAACAAAACTCATTTTGATGAAGTTCCTCTCAGAGCAAAATAAAAGGCTACTGATGCGTTATTGTAACTGAAAGTCGGGTCAAACATAAAGCTTCTTCTGATAAAAAGCAGGCATTTCAGTAACAGTTGCATGAATGAACATATACATACTCACACCTACAGAGAGCTACAGATACAGCTGTGGGATGTTAACTAAATCATGTCTCCAGTAATGGATTAATGTGGTATCATGATGCCTGTCATGTGATAGGATATAGGCAGTCATGATGAGTCTTGACTGTCCACGGCTAGTCTGATGTTAGCAGAGGAACAAGCTCTCTGTCGCTCTCCCTCTTCATCCGTCTCATCCCTTCCAGCTGTCTCCTTGCGCTTTAATTGTGACTGTATATGAATCTAAATGAAAACATCTCTCTCTGTCTGACCACCTCTCCATCGATTCTGCCTGCACAGCCGGCGGAGTGCTTGACAAAATGTGATGCGTTATAGATTACAGATTACCATCTTAAATTGCGATCATGGCCATATTAGATAAGATTGCTTCAACATAGTCACATAATAAAATGACCCCTGTGTGACCGGGGCATGCAGATTCATCACAGGGCACTGTTTTTTGTGAGAAGAAGATACAGTCATATCATGAGTTTTTTGTGGTAGAGAGAGAGAGAGAGAGGGAAACCACTGCCTGATCATAATGTAATCATTATCTGCGAACGTCAATGACTTCTTTGTCTTGCTGAGATGAGCTTCGGTGTGAGTGTGAGTGTATTAAAACTGATGATTAACAGCAGTTTTTTATCGCTAAAAGCTGTAAAGTACAAGCACAAGAAGAAAAACACATTGCTGATGATCCTGTGATGATGTTAAAGGGAAAGTTTTTTTGAGGGTTGTATGAGGCACTTATGTCTAGTCAGTGTCTTTTATTCAGTAGATAACTATCAGCTTGCTCTCTGTCTGGAAAAGCAGCCCAATGCCACGAAGGAAACAGAGCATAGTATTGCTGTGAACATTACCAACAGCAACACGTCTTTTAGCCACCAACAAATCCACCCACTTAAAGTATTTATGTCCCTTTCATTAAATGCTTCACCTTTAGAATTTTTGCACAATGTCCATATTTCAATGCACAACTGCAAATAGTCCCAAAGGAAACAACTGTTTGACAGCAATTTAAAGCACTGAAAACTTCAAAATTGCAACGTACACGTGAAAAGGACATACTGTTTACACAGATGGTCTATTTGGTGGCTAAAAGACGTGTTGCTGTTGGTAACGTTTACAGCAATACTTTGCTCTGTTTCCTGTCGTTGCATTGCACTGCTTTTCCAAACAGAGAGCGAGCTGACAGTTTTCTACTGACTTGGCATAAGTGCGTCATACATCCCCACATGAAAAAACCTCAGCTATCCCTTTAACTGGATCTGATGATTGAAATAAAACCTTAAATATAACAAACAGGGACGCAAATTTCAGAAAGAGAAAACATTTGACAGCCAGGGTCGGGGTTGTTTTTGGTGACCACGTACATCTGCCCCCTACACACGCACCGTCTGCCTCTTCTCCTTGGCCTCTTTGCCCTCTGAACCTAACAGCTCAATTTCAGCCTAACCCTGCACACACACACACACACACACATACACAAACACAGACACACACGCTCCAGGCGTTGGGCGCTTGTAGATTTAAATAGCTCTGCGCTGTAGGACAGTTGTAAATAACAGCCTATTAGACCTGAGATGTTACCACCAACACTGCAAATACCTCACTCTCACAGGCATGTTTTAACATTTACTTTATAAGGGAAATGAAACATTTTATGACTGGAAGCAAACTGAAACTAGGAAAATATTTAGACGCATACAAAAGTCCTAGAACAACTACAAGCACACGCTCTGCATGTAGCATAATAAATAAATCAGAGCCTGTTGTTTCTAGCAGCTCCAACCAGATTTTCTCCTCCTGGGAAACTACCGGACTTTAAATGGATGTAAGAAATTCAAAGAGAAAGAGAAAAGAAGGGCAGGAGGGGAGAGAGGAAGGGAGGAGACAAAAAGAAGGCGAGAAGGGAAAACAGAGAAAACAAGAAAGAGAGAGAGAGAGAGAGAGAGAGGGAGAGAGAGAGAGCATCAGATGCATCAAACTGATCCGAGGACAAGAACTGGGAGTAAAACTGAAAAACTGACGAACACAGGCAGACAGACAGACAGACAGAGCAATACGGTTTTCATTTCCACAGCCGAGTGCGAAAGTGAAGGAAAACAGAGCAGAGCGCGGCGAGCCTTCAACCTTTCAGCCTCTCAACAAACAGCCAGCCGGTGAAATATTGATGCTTCAATTCCAACAAAGAAATGTCTGAATGATTTTGGTACATCTGAGTGGGGAAATTCACCTATCTATAATTGATATGGCTGAAATGTTAATAACTGGATGGGAGAGCGCCGGAACAGAGACATAACAGGAGAGGAGGGAAAAGTGTGTGTGCTTGAGTGTGTGTGTGTGTGTGTGTGTGTATGTCTACATTTGTCTGCCTGTTCCAGTGTGTTTGCGTCTGTGGCCCTTTACACTGTTAGTGCCCGTCTGATGCCCGAGACCCTGAGCTCTTTCCTCTGATATGTGCAGGAGGGGCCAGTAGTTTCAATAAAAATGAGGCAAATGAGAGAAGATTTTACTAGCTGTTGTTTCAGGGTAAAACATCAGTAAAGGCGTTTACATGGTTTTGTGTTTTTGTGTGTGTGTCTCAGATGAGAGTAGCTCCTCATTTCAGCATCTTTCCGCATTTTTTTAATTAGCTTCTGCTGTGCCTGCAGAATAAAATGTGCCATCCAATTACTTTCTGATGAATTTATTTATAAGTTTTGTTTTAGAAATATGGGACTTGTAATCATATTGTTGTATTGTTGGTGTAATTGTCATTTCATGAGCTGCAGCTTCGATTGACCTGCAGCCATCTGTGGGAGAGAGATCAGTTTTTTGTTTTTTTCTTGGTTGTTACAATGCGTCAATCTTTTAACTGTTTCACAGCGCTTTTACTGGATCAGAAACCATTCCAGCTGTTTTTCTAAAGACCTGAGTGAGACTTTGTACCGTACAAATAAACATGACTTTACTTCCTTTCTTATTCCATTTGTTGTTCTTTTGTCTATTTGTACAGTTTTTATTGTTTTAATATCCTGCGTTCTTCACTAAAAATGATTTCATTTTTGTAGGATTTCTGTAATCTACCCTTTTTTAATGCTTGCTTATTGTTGCTGCAGTAATCTTAAATGTGTGTTTGCCTCTTAACCTGTCTTGTTCCTCTCTGCAAGCATGTCACCAAGACTTCCCAGCATGCCTTTCTGTCGGCCTCTATCTCTGTGTGCTGTATTTGTACATCATGCTGCAGAACTGTCGGCCTTCCTTGCAGTTTCACTGTGGAACCGAAAGCCAAACAGCCAAACACAATGATGGACACCCAAACTTCTAATTTGTGCTAATTCTTCCTTAGTGTGAAAACTGTTCTGGAACAGTGAATGTGTTGTAATTAGACTTTGATAATTAATAACAAGGGACAAAGGGAGGTCCCAGTGTGATTATTATGGGATAGATAAAGCCAGAGAAACAGGAGGAGAGTGGGCTGAAGTTCATCAAACAACTCTCACACAGAAGCAGGCTGGAGGAGCCAGAAACTAGAAAGTCAAACCTTCCTAAATTCAATTTAAATCCTTCTAGCTGTAACCTTAATCTTCACATCTCTTCATTCATCTTTTTAACTCACATAACAGCCACACATCCTGTCTTTACCTGCAGTCCAGTTTCTCTATCTCAAAGTGCGGGTTGAAGTTGAGGACGATGCGCTGGGAGGGCTCGGGCGCTGTGATGACCCAGCGGCAGTTCTGGTGAGGCGGGTACTCCAGCGGGTAGCCGGGGGTGGTGATGTAGCCGGCGTCACTGGCATCTAGATAGCCACCACATGGCTCAGACGCTGGAAGGGGAGTAATAGATAGGACTAGTTTAGTTTATATAAGTCAAGTGGATGCAGAAACATGTTTCTCCTCTCTGTATCACCTTGTGTAACATACGGAAATATATTTTTCCATTGTTTAAAACACAACTTTACACAGTGGAATAAGGCCACAGAATAAAAAACTGACAATATTTACTGCAAAAAGAAAGACTGATCAGATAAACCTCCATGACAAAATGTAACTATAATAACTTCCCTCAAAGAAACAGGTAGAAGTGTAAAGCTCCTTCAGGCTTGATGTTCTTTGCTTATCAGGACCGATCAGGAGGAGGTCATCATGATTTCACACTCACAAAAAGAGGGCAAGATGGATAAAATGCAGATAAGATTTGTGTTTGCAGTGACAGGATATGAGCACAAAGAAGTGTGTGTGTGCCTGTGTGGATGTAGTGTCAGGGGTCAACTCAGCATCATGGCATACAAAGACTCCATTCTGACCCATGAGGACTGATTCACACGCACACACACACACATACACAGTGAACAAGCTCTCCAGATGCCACAGTTACTGTCAGAGAGCGGATCCACTTGTCAGCAGTCATACGTCTGCGTCGTGTCGTAAACAATGCCGCTCATTCACTCCCGCAGATGTACCCTGACATTGATGGGTAACTCATATATATCTGTGACACCCAACGACACAACACACACACACACACTCCACTGTATCACATCTATGGCATCATTGTACGCCACGCTGGCTGCCCGGTTTGATAGACTGTGCAGACTTTCGACAACTGAACTTCTTCATTGTTTGACATCTGCGAAGCTTAAGTTAAACCATCATGGTCGATACGCTGAGTATCGTCTTTGTTACGTCCAAGCACTTCCATTATAATGGAGCCACAATCTGCCAGGAGGAACTCAAGAACCAGTGTTGTTTGTTCGCTCATTTAAAATCTAATGAATGTAATTACATATAAAATATTGGCAATAACATGATAGCTTTCAAATGCTTGCAAACAAGTTTTTTGGTTTGGACCCGTAAATATCTTAAAAGTAGATTTGTTTGAGGGAGAAAACCAAAGATAAGTGCTTGGTGTTTGTTGGGTCCATTATTAAATTTAAAGTCATTATTTGTTAAATTTCTGTAATAAAGTTGAATCCCATTTTCTGTTTGTTTAAAAAAAGTCTAGTGACTTTCGTGATCTTGCCCAGATTAGTTTAGAACAATAGTACACTCACTACCCGTCCTAAATTGTTCATGGAATTCAAATTTCAAGTTCTCCGACATTGCGATGTAAGGTCATGTTCTCTTGCAGCTCATTGATTTATTTCCAAAATAAAAACCGTGTGAGGAAGACAGTTGTCAGGCAGAGAGCTGCTTTCAGAGCTTTTATTACAAAACATTCTGAAGGAAGACCAAAAGATGTTGCTGGAGGCTTGACACATCCTTCTCCTGCCGTTCACCAGTCCCTATCATTACTATCATTTATTTTCACGTCTTGGATTTGACAGCATAAGATATAGGGGGTGTGTTCAATCAGATTCCTCCTAAAGTTTTGTTACGCTCATATATCCTGTCCAAACAAATAAAGGTGTCATAATACAGAAGTTAGATATTCTAGAAATGCCGTCTCAGGTGTGCTTTAAAGGACTTTTTTATCAAAGGAATTCTCTCTGTAATGAAACTGTACATATGGACCAAAGCAGACTGATTTTTAACAAATATTTTCTGTAAAAATGTGACCCCAGTTGACCAAGTTATGCTAATAAAAACTGCATCAGCTTGGAGGTGTTTAATACCATTTCTTCCTTCCCAATACTCAAACTTGCATGCTGGCCAATATAGAGTGAAAAAAATATTACAACTTCTTTAAACCTTGAGGTGTAATCATCGTAAACTACAAGGATTTATACAGAACACTACAAAACAGTCGTGTGCACCAGCAACATAAAAACTAAACTCTAGGAAAATTGAATTCCTTACATGTCACCTTTTTACTGATGGGACTTTCCAATGTAAAATATTCTCAAATGTAGACATTTTGCTGGCTTCGTCAACTCTCTCCACTCTTCTTCACCACTCTAGTAGTTAGTAGTGATAGTAGTTACCAGTGGCTGCGCGGCGCAATTTCCTGTGCATTGGACCGGCAAAAGAATTGCACTGCATCAGTCAGAGCTAACTAGGCTAACTGGAAAGTAGCTGGGTACCATTTCCTGGCTAATAAATCACATGGTATTGGATCCTTGCCCAGATTGGCGTACTCACCAATACTGATACCGATGTTTTCAGTAGTATCAGAGGCATTTTCCGATACTAGTGTTAATATAGGAACAACTATAGTTTGGCTGCTCATTGGGAAGTATTTGGCTTGTGAGATACTGCTTCAATCATTTCCTGTTTATGAGAGGAGAAACAAACTCACAGTCAAGTTCTTGACAGTCTGTATGACTGCTTCAATCTGGACTAAATGTGACACAAGAACCCCGTAAATCTGCATGAAGAAGTTGTGTAACTGTGGAGTCATCTAGCTGTGCCATGACGTTTTATTTATTGTGCCTGTGCTGAGTAGAGTGACTTTGCCAAGTCAAACTACTCAGCAGAAAACAACATATCACAATGCTTTAAATAGACTAGCTACTGTAAATCTACTCTTAGAGCAAACATTAACACACACACACGCAGCATAAACACTTAATCTGACACCAATCTTTAAGATAAACTCAAAACGGAGAGAAAAAGATCATGCAGTTTTTAAAATCTCGCTTTTTCATCATGGCTGCCAATACACACATGGATTGAGGCATGTGCACTTAAGAGTCAGCAAGGGGAGATGAAAGTGGAGTTCAGATCTTGGCACAAAGTGATTGACACTTTGGCATCTATATCTGGTGTCTCTCCCGTACTGTCTGCAAACAATCAGCGATCACCCCTCTGCAGCTCTGCCTCTGTCCGTCTCTCCCCTGCTCTGTCATGCTGTGAGCCATCTCGTCGTGTCTATCTCCTCCTATCTGTTTCCAGTCTCCCTGGTGACATGCAGTAATACAGGAGTAGAGTTACAGGGCCTGTGTAACCCAGCCAGATGCATTTCATCTCAGCACCACCTGGATTACTGTTTAACCACTCTGGAATCTCACAGCGGCATCAGCCAAACACCGCTTTTAGCACAGCGCTTAGCTAAGTGTCTCTAATGAAAAATCTGGGTTATGCAGAGGCGACACGAGGGGGAAACATCGAGGGTTGATAGAGAAAGGAAACTGATCGATAACCTTTTTACGGGACTCATACTGCATAATAAGTTGTTCTCATGATAGGTCTTAATTAAAAGAGATGTTTTCAGAGGACTACTCTAACCTCGCTTTGCTTTCATTCTTAATCTACTTTCAGGCGTTTCCTTATCCGACAAGTGGATATACGAGGGGTGACTGATAAGTTCATAGCCAAAGGTAGAAGCAGTCAAATTTAGGAAACATTTTCACCCGTAGTCCAGCAGTCATGGAGCACACAGATTCGCTCCTTGTGGAGCTGGTGTCTTGGATGTCCAGAAAGTAGTCAACAGCAGCAAAGACGTCATTGTGCCTGTCAGCATGTCGACCACTGGGCTCCTTTTTCATCTTGAGGAAGAGCTCGCAGGATGAGGTGTCAAGTAGAGTGACAGGACAGGTGATGCATGAGTATAAATCTGCGCTTCTTAATGATACACGAAGGCTGACGCTCAGACAGGACTGATTTGCAATTTCACCCATAACAGAAATACCCAAAAAAAAGTTATTAACTTCAAACTTTCTGCACAATCACTCCAACAGTTGGACTTCACTCACCTAATTCCATCTTAGGCTACAAACTTATCAGTCATTCAGTACCAAGAAGTGTGTGACTGGTTTCATTACAGCTATGTCAGAAAGATTTGTACATTTACAGTATCTACATTATTCTCATGCTTCTTCAATTGATTTAATGTTGTGCTATGAAAATATTTATTTTCTTCGTCTGTTTTATCCATTTTTGATATTTGTGCTTTGACTCACTCTCCTCCCCTCTCCTCTGCTCTCCCCTCTTCACCTCTGGCGTGCAGCCGACGAGGACAGCACCTCCAAGAGTCTGATGAATAAGGCTGGTGTGATGAAGAGGCAGAAGCTGCATGAGCATGAACTATTGTGTCTGCTCTGCTTTGAGGGTCTATCAATATCCGCACGCACGCTCACACAAAGTTTATTTAAAGATGATTTCACCCAAAAGGGGCATGATGTGACTTCATACCTCATTGTCACACACACCGAGATGATAAATTTACAGATTATATGGCAACCTCTTGCGTGAATTTGATATTGTCTATATATTTGGTTCACATGTACATATAAGCTCATCTGTCATTTTAATGTAAAGTTCCTGCAGTGACAGACCTAAAAACTGGCAGACTGAAACATTCTCTCCAGCTAAGAAACAACTGAGAACTTACTTTTTGTCTTTTATGAAAGGAACTGTACAAGCTGAACTTCCAAAAGTAAATCTATAGAAATGCTTATTTGTATTCCACACTGCAGCACCCCTGACCTGCATACTGGGAAGGAAGTGTAACGTCTGCGTGCCCATGTGTCAGAGCAGAGGAGATGCTGAGTTAAGGAAAAGCCTGAATTCATGTCAAGAATTATCAAACAGGTAGAAGTGACAGAGGGAGAGAAGGAGCAAAAGAGATGTGAGGCAACAAGATAATACCACCGGTGCTGAAAGTAGGATAGAATAGGAAAGATAAATGACATAATTTGCCCCAAAATGTCCGCGAAACTGATAGCAACAAGACCAAAATTGCATTAAACCAAAACCATACGTAAGTGAAACATCCTACTGGACGTTAAACTTCCGTGGTGACTTGGTCTGTAGAGTTTATATGACAATATCAGGATAGAATGGACCAGAAGTGCCACATCAAAACGTCCACATTGACTTCATCTGTTTGTTACTTGCAGACGACACAAACACTTCCCTCCTCTTGACCCCGGAACTCACACAAGACGCCTTTTCTCTCAACCACATCAGCACGACCACATATTCATAACAAACACAAACTGCTGAACATCGCTTATCCCCCTCTGGCTTAGACATCAGTAAATTCAGACCACACACACACACACACACACACACACACA
>JAPQLA010000005.1:19168968-19180442 GCA_029822935.1 Naso vlamingii | reverse complement strand
CACACACACACACACACACACACACACACACACACATTCTCTCATTCTTTAGTCCAGTCTAAAGTAAGAAGCTCTGGTTGCAATTTTCTTTCTCACATTTGCGTCCTGTTTGTTCCTTTAGCACCTGATGCTCCTACTGAGCATGAAGTGGAAGATGTGGGAGAAACTTCCATTATGATCAGCTGGGAAAAACCACTGGCTCCCATCACGGGTATGCTATGACATCACTGTGAGTCACAGCCTTTAAGTCTTGTCATCATGCTGTAGCTCACATGAACTTCTGCTGTCTCTTCTTCTGTGCAGGCTATCGTGTTGTCTACACGCCGTCAGTAGAGGGTGAGAGCACGGAGCTGACTCTCCCTGACACAGCGACATCTGTAACTCTGAGTGACCTCCGACCCGGGAAGTTGTACAACATCAGCATCTATGCTGTGGAGGACAGCCTGGAGAGTGAGCCTATCTTTGTACAGGTGAACACCGCTGGAGATCCAGTGCCAGGTAAAAGACTGAGAAGTTTAAAGCCCCTCTGAGGAATTGTCATTTTATGTTGATGGTGCCGCACGCGGACAAAAGTGGTTCTGCGTACCGTTGTAAAGATCTTGTCTTTCGCGAGCATTTGTTTTGGACCAGAGTAAAAGAAACATGCCACGTTTTGCAGAATGCCAGTTAGGCCATAAACAGAAAATATTAAAATTATCTAAAGAAAAATAGCCTCCTGCTTTCAACCATAGATGGAAAAAAAAAAGAAACAGCGTATTGACCACAAACAAGAAATCGTCTCTTGCGGTCTGTGTGCTGTAAAGCGTCTCGTAGTGTTTCTGCTGACTGAGCAGAGTGGGCAAAGACATTGTAAAAGACAGGATAGTAATCTCCAGTCTCCTCGCCGATGGTATCATTTGCTGATGTTGGTGAGATATGAGGCATCAGTATTAAATTTAAACTGATTCTTGTAGGGATTTTAAAGTATCGGAACCCTTATTGTTATTTGGAAATGTTGAGACGGGGCAGAAAGAGAGAAATTGTCCGGCCTTCTTTTTTTCTTTTTTTAAAGTCCACACCTTCCTCCATGTGTTTGCTCTCAGGTTTTAGTTATCAGATTTTTTGGTTTTAATCTCTAAAACCTGCTCAAGCTTGTGTCGGTGCACTTGTGTAGCCTCTACAAAGTCGATGTATACATACAAACATGTAAGTGTTAAGGGCTAAATTTGTCAAATCAATTGTTTTTGCCTGGTATTGGTTGAAAAATGCTGACTTTCAAGAGTTTCATTTATTCTCTTGGGAGAAAAGTGCTGGCACTTTGGTCTAATCGCCTTGGTGGTATCTTTGGGTGTCGTGAGTGATTTCAAAGATGTAGAGATTGAAACACTATGGGAAATTCTGCCTCTTGTTTCTGTTGGCACAGGAGCTGATGTGCAGAGAGCAAAAATCCGCTTCTTTGTTGATTTTAATCCTTAAATATCATCATTTGATCCCGCGTCCCCTGCTCTGCTATACATTCACATAAAATTTACTTACGACTCTTGTCATAAAGGAACCCTCCTGAATCAACTTACAAGTCAACATGTGGCCTTTTCAATGATTTATGTAGAAGATTCCAATTCTTGATACTAGAAGTGAGGAATTCTCCAATGAAAACTCAAAGTCATTGAGTTCACAGCTGTTGCGCTCTGATTCTGGAGTTATGTAAAACTTCTCAGTTTGCCAGGTTGAACATGCTGTCGGGCCAGTCGAGCAGATGCTGGAAGTGTGTGTGTGCTTCTTTCTACAGTTTGTGTGATGGAATACAGATTTATGACCTAGTTTGGAGCGTCTGCTGCCGTTTTTGGACTGACAAGTAAAGCCATCTCTGCTGTGGCAGATGTACATTATTACCAATGGACCAAGTCTAAAGCGTAACCTCACGGTGAACCAAACCAGTACTCACTTGTACTTGACATTATTTCATGCACACAGCTCTTTATTCTCATTTCAACTTTTCTTTTGTCCGTAAATTTTTCTCTGACATTTTCCTATTATCTCATCTCTAACCTTCACAGGCCAAATAGGTCTTTTTTTTCTCTTTTTTTAAAAATTATTTTTTATTTTATTTTTTTGCAGTCTGCCCGGCTCTTCTCACATGCTGTTTACTAATTATCATTTACCCAGATGTCTGTTGTGTGTTTTGCCATTATGTCCAGAATACACATCATTGTAATGGTTTGGCACTTTGCTGCAAAAATTCTTTTAACATGGTTGCAAACTTGTTGTAATTATATATGTTTGAGCTAATGGGTCTTTTTATGATATGCAACATAAAAACAAAGAATGGTGTTTTTGCAGAGGTACTCAATGACGCAGCATAGACTTAATTTTAAAGAGAAAAACAGCCATTAGGTCATGTAATTATTCCGAGCTTTATTTAAGTTTATTTCACCAAACATGGTTTTGCAGATTACGTTTGAAATGAGACCAATGAATTTTTTTAATTTGCTCGTTTTTCATTGTTTTAACCTCTACCTTTATGAGTCTATTAGAAGCACCCATACGTAAACCAAATAGCTAACAAATAACTAACAAATCTACTAAGGCCAAATGCATGTATGAGTTAGTAGATTCGTTTGTGGGTAATGCAACAAATTGAACAGTGTATAGCATGCCCAAAAAAGACTAAAATTTTGGACATTTAAAAGCAGTACATAGCCCCTTCAAAGTAACTTAAGTGGTGATCTTGCGGATCTGAACAGGTTGAGGCATCAGCTTCTCTGTTGCAGAGGAGAGAACGTGTCCTTACAGCATCTAAACAACATGCTCTAGTCTAAGCTTTCCTCATTAATGACAGGTTTCTGCATGCATTCAACTTTGTTTCTTGCAGCTTCGTAAGAGTTTTTTGCGGTTATTCAATAAGAGAAAAATTGGAATTTAGCCTAATTTAGCACTGATATAAAGCTTCTTAGATGCACGTTTACTTATGATAAACAATTGGAAAGACATAAATGCAAATGCATTATGGGTATGCATATGCAATCAGTGACTAAGTTCCTTCAAATGAAGAGGATACTATGTTTTGACATAGTTTATACATATAACATGCACATTTGTGGTTCTGTTAAAGCAAAGTGTTGGACAGTTTTATCATGTTTTAGAGTTCGGCTGAGAATAAAGTGAAAGTGATGTTGGTCAAGTTGTTTAATCTAGCTTGAGTTTAAAGAATAAATAATAATGAAGAACTTTAACCAAGTATATTTTCCCAAACTGCAGATGAAGTGGCCTCTCCGACAGACCTGCAGTTCTTCGAGGTGTCAGATAAAAAAATCATCCTGACCTGGTCCAGCCCAGCCGGTGAAGTCTCAGGTTACCGGGTCACTGTGGTCCCCGTTGATGAGACTGGTGCCCCACAGAAGGAGATGACTCTGCCTGTGAGCCAAAACTCCTACATTGAAGTGTCACACCTGGAGCCTGGAACGATGTACCGCTTCAACATCTACACCATTCTCAACGGAGAGGAGAGCTTACCGCTTATTGGGGAACAAAGTACAAGTGAGTCTGACAGATGTCCTCAGGCTCGCAGGGAAATGAATAAACACACAACAATCAGTTTCTGCAAGTTCATTTTCATACACTAGAACTCATGTGAATATCTAACTGTGTTTATTTACACCTCTTCTCTTAGAGCCCGATGCTCCCACTGATATCCACTTTACCAACGTGACTGAGGACAGTGCTGTAATGATGTGGTTCGCCCCGCGAGCCAAAATCACTGGCTACCGGCTCTTCCTCACTGTTGAGGGCTCGAACTCGAAGCAGCTGCGCCTGCCTGCCCGCCTCTCTCAGTACACTCTCCTCAACCTGAGGCCTGAAACAGAATATACTGCCACGCTGCACGCAGAGCAAGATAATAGCCTGAGCACGGGAGAGACTGCTAAATTTATGACAAGTGAGTGTCTGACACATATATTATGCATTAGAATATTATTGCCGAATCTCAATTCTTATTTTCACCCCTACCCCTTCCCTTACCCCTGCACCTACCCCTACCCCTCACCCCTTGAAACGGACTTGCAAGGGGTAGGGGCTGAAATATTCCCCTATGAAATGGGACAGCCCTTCGAGGCTCTGATACGTCATCAGAAGTCATAGGTGGTGCAGTAAATACATGTGACAACCTGCCATCAAAGGCAAAAATTATCATATAAATATGTTAAAACGCCACAAACCAGCCTTAAAACAATGCTAACTTAGCTAATTAGCTAACACGCTGGACATGAGCAGGCACAAGTACACAACTCGCGATTTTTGTTATGTTTGTTATATACAACCGGTCTCTAATACATTGAAATTAAACTAAGGTAATCCAGAGGGTGTTCATAATTATTTACTTGAGAAAAATCCTTAACATTTGTGCGTTGTGGGAAATTCCTCCCACCCCTCTGTTTGTAGTGTGCCCCTGAAAAATCTCCGTTTGAAGGGCTGGATAGCCCTAACGTTTACCCCTTCCCCTCTGCCTCAACATGAATCAGGACACCCCTTCCCTTTCACGTGAACCCGCAAAACGAAGGGGTAGGGCTAAGCTGTGGGTTGGGATTCAGCCTATATTTTGGAACACAGAGACATCCAGGTTAGAGTTTGACTAAGGACGCACTCACACTTGGCCCAGGTGCATCGTACCGTACCCAAGCACTGTTATCCCCTCTCCCCTCTGTACCACTCGCCTGCACTCACATTGCTCCAGTCTGTGTGGGCCTGAGCACACTTATGTCGTCACTCACCTGCATGATTAACAAAGTGCACCCTGTACTTTAAAATGAACAGTCATAATTTTCATCCTGGTCCTAATGTCTCCCTCTGGTATCAACGATAAAGAAGGTAGTTGCGGATTTTTCCAAATATCTTTACCCAGTCTGCGATATATGCTGTCAAGCAAACCCTCCCTATGTTGCCATGTTTGGGTTAGGTGCCCTAGCATGTGCTCTTGTAATCATACCATGCCGAAGCCCACCTCTTCCGTCCATTCCAGCTCAGAGAAGCACTCGTGCTAGTCAAGCAAACTGGACTTTGGGGTCAAAAGCAGTCAGGCACGAGTCAGATTGCCTAATGTGTGTGTGCCTCCTAAAAGGATAATGTTTGACAAAGTGAGGATACTAGTGCATTACTCAGCTATTTTTAAAGTGTCATGTTATTGTGTCCTGTAGAATACCTGCACAAAATATTGGCAGTGGTCAGCTTATAATGAATAAAAAATATTTGAAATGTTACGTCAAACACCAAGATCTGTCATTTAAAATGAATAGAGTCAAAGAAACTGGTTTTAGGTGCAGATACAGCTGAGTGAAAAGATAAGTGCATGCACTCATATGTAGAGTGAATGCACAGACATGGGGATGATTATTTCTGCTTTATGACAAAAAACTGATCAAAACGTCTGTGTGTGCGTGTGTTCGTAGACTCGCCAATGGGCAGCGCTCCTCATTTCAGCACTGATGTGACTGACACCTCCATCATAATCTCCTGGACTCCAGTCCCCCGCGTTGGATACAAGGTACGCTCACTGCATATACATCACATACAAAGTGTTTTTTAATTGTATATTGATTGATTAATATGAACATGTTCTCCGTTCTGTCCTTTAAAATCAACAGCTGGATTGCTGAATCGTCTTCATACGCAGATTATTTCCCTCTCTCCGCTATTGACTGTATTTTCTAGTTATTCTTGGTTCAGTGTGGGCCCCATTAGAGTTTGATAACACAGGAACCACAAACCGCAGAGATGAATCTGATTGGTCAGAATATGTCACACCAGGGATGAGAATGTTCCGCCAGCCTCAGTGTTCTTGGGAAAACACTGACCTCTGAACTTTACCTCCTGTACCCCTCAGTCCACCCCTCTCTCTCTGCTGACTCTGTGTGCATTTTATTTCTCAGTTGACAGTTCGTCCCAGCCAGGGTGGAGAAGCCCCAAGAGATGTGACCTCTGACTCAGGCAGTATTTACATTTCCGGTCTGACTCCGGGGGTGGAGTACACCTACAGCGTCCAGCCGGTTGTAAATGGCCAAGAGCAGGGAACTCCAATCACACGCCGTGTTGTCACACGTAAGAAAGAAGCTTAGTTTTATTTATTGAGTTTCCTGTTTTTCCTTTTATTGCCTGCTGTTTTCTTTGTTCCGCCAATGCCTCTGCTGTCTTTTACTTTTGTCCTTTTTCCTCCTCTGACTCCTGCTTCTCTTAATTGTTTCCAGCTCTGTCTCCTCCCACTGATCTCAACCTGGAGTCCAACCCAGGCACTGGAGAGCTCACAGTCCACTGGAACGGGGCCAGTACACCAGGTACATACACCTGCAAACCCGGATCTATTAAGTCACGCTGAACATGTTACAAATAGTCAGTGACAGCGCAATAGTTAGCTGTGCAGAGGTGGATAAATTTCTCCTCTATTTCTTGTTAGTTTGTCTCTTTAACGGTGCTTATCTGATCTTTTTAAAACAGCTCCTGCTTTGGCATTTTAGTGGCATGCCACAGTAAAATTGTCATTCTGTTTAGACATTTTTCCAACTCTTCCATCAGACATCACTGGCTACAGAGTAACATGCACTCCCACCAACGGGCAGCAAGGAAACAGCGTGGAGGAGTTTGTGGAGGCGGGGCAGAACTCCTGCACTCTGGATAACCTCAGTCCAGGAGTTGAGTACAACATCAGTGTTGTTACTGTTAAGGATGACATGGAGAGCACCCCCATATCAACTACAATAACACCAGGTGAGTGAAAGCTAAACTGCTAATCCTGGTGGTTTTATGGGTTTTTTTAGGCCAAGTGGTTCAGATATGCAACATAAGAGTCTGATTTTCATGACTATTTTTTTAGGAAAGCGGGTAAGAGCACACACTTACAGGAGCTTCATTTTTAAATTAACACATAATGTTGAAGGTTAATATGCAAAAAAACCACATTAGCTTTCAACAACAAAGAGATGCTAGCTCTGCTCTGTTAGCATCATTGCTCTAACTTAGCTGTAGTGACCTTAAAGTATGCAAAACAGTGGCAACAGTGACTGCTTTGCAACACAAATGGCACACCATCTCCTGTGTATATATTAAGAATTTCAATGGAGATGCTTCATTGAATAACAGGTGAAACCTTGTTAATTTGTAATATATACCGGGGAAAACAGCCTTGCAATTGCTCTTCCATTGGTGTGTTATGTTAAATATCTCACACTACTGGAAGCAGACAATCCTTCATTCACACTTCTTTCTGGCCCTTCTGTCCAACTTCTTTCCTTCCGCCTTTGCTTCTTGTTTGTCTGTTGTTTCTGTGGTCGTCTCTCTTTCTTTCCTCTCCCCTACGCCCCTGCTCTCCAATCCTCTCTCCACCTACCCAGACGTCCCAAAGCTGACAGACGTCACCTTCAAGGATGTGAGCGACACCAGCATCAGCCTCCGCTGGTCACCGCTCAACACCACCGCCATCACCGGTTACAGGATCACGGTGGTGGCAGCCGGCGAGAGTGTTCCCATCTTTGAGGACATGGTTCAGTCAACGACTGGTCAATACACTGTCTATGGACTGGAGCCTGGCATCGACTATGACATCAGTGTTGTCACTGTGACGGAGAACGGCGAGAGCGAGCCCACCACATTCACTCAGCAGACCTGTAAGATATATGTTTCCACTTAACAACAAAAAAGATTTTCTTCACTGCTGATATAATTCGCTGTTGGGGCCGACTGAGAGGGAAATTTTGTGGCCGATACTGATATTTAGAAGCAAAGAAATTCCGATATTCTTTATACCGGTCGTTTTCATATAATTATAATATCGGCTGAGTGTGGTTATCAAATACATGGGACAAAGATGTGTAATGGAGGTGGGATATTTTACATTCTAACAAACTTTATTCCAAACATCAGTGCGACAAACAGTAAACTCGTCACGCATTAGTTGATAAATAACGGACCTCCCTCTGCTGGACAAACCACTTAATTACGCCATTTTAAATCACTATTCCAAGCATTTTTTTCAGCTTAAAAGCAATTTTAATGTTGGCACATTATTAAACGCTAATACTGATGTACCTGTGACTGACTGGTATTTGCCAGTAGCATCAGCGAACCAATATATCTATATATCCCCTAATTGGCTGTACACATGCTTTTTAATTATTCATTTACAAGAAAGAATATCAAGATGTCAAAACTATCCTTAAAGTAGATCGGTGGTGTGATCTGAGGGAGTCACAGACCACGTTGTGTATGCTGAGTTACATAATGTAATAAGGTTCTTATTAACCTGAAGTTACGTCCCTTTCAAAGCAAACCTTAAAAGATGCTGATGTAATTGCTCTGCATGCTGAGTTGTCGGTTTAATAATCCTCTGTGTGTGTGTGTGTGTGTGTGTGTGTACATACGTGTGGACCATCTGGTTTTGGTTGAGGGTTTTTATCATACTGAGGCTCATTTTAGCCCCCAATGCAAACACTGCTTGTTCTCTCACTTTAAAGATGCCGTAAAACTTCAGACGTGGATTTACTCTGACGCACACATAAAGCAGACTCTTCCCTTTAATAGATGGCAGCGAACTTTCTCTTAAGTCATTTTATTGTTTTCTTGTTTCTCTTCCTGTGCATATATTTCCTTCCCTTATTTGACTACCGTCTCTTTAAAGAATTATTACCGTTCTTTCACCACTGTTTCATGTGAGAAAAAAACAAATCATATAAATCTAACATGACCTTCTGAATACATTCTGAATCAAGCTTCTTCTCTCTTGCAACAGCTGTCCCAGCCCCCACTGATTTGGGTTTCAGCCAGGTTAAGTCAGACAGTATTGAGGTCACCTGGGTCTCTCCCCGTGTCCCCAACGCTGCTGGCATCACTAACTACCTCGTCAGGTATGAACAGAAACATAATTTTTTAAAATCTCAGAATTGTTTATGTTTCATTCAGACACTGTGTTGGGTACACTCTTATTTTCATGCACCTGCATGTCTCCTTATTCAGGTATCATCCTATTGATGATGAAGATGACAACACAGAAACCAGCGTAGATGACGGGAGTAACAGCGTGGTGCTAAGGAGTAAGTCTGGCAAAAACAAATAACACACACCATAGACACACAAACCAATGCATGAGTATTAATATCGTTTCACTGTCCACAGACTTGCTGCCTAACACAGAGTATCTGGTGAGCGTGGTGTGTGTTTATGAGCAGAGAGAGAGCTCACCCCTCGTCGGCACTCAGAAAACAGGTGAGTCCCACCTGATCTGATTTTAGAGTATATTCGTCCAGGAATGTATATCTAAAGGCAAATAAGCTTCTCTTTCAGGGTAAAGATGATAAAATAATCATTATTTTCTGTATCTCCCAACCCTGTTCAGCTCTGGATTCACCTGTTGGCCTGCGTTTCTCTGAGATCTTCACCAACTCCTTTACCATCCACTGGCTCGCTCCCCAGAGCCAAATCACCGGTTACCGCATCCGTTACCAGATGGTCAGCGGTGGAAGGGCCAAGGACGAGAGGCTGCCCCCCTCCAGGAACCACTTCACCCTAACAGGACTCACTCCAGACACGGAGTACTTTGTCAACATCTTCGCAGTGAGCGGGACAAAAGAGAGCCTGCCGCTCAGTGGCAAACAGAAGACAAGTATGATATACTGATTTATTGCATCATTTCCTACAAATACTCATAAATGTATCAGGTTATTATATTTATTTATGTTTTTTTCTCTCTCTCCAGTCTCTGATGCTCCCACTGACCTGGAAGTGCTGGACTCCACCCCCACCAGCATCACAGTCCGCTGGGATGCTCCACCTGTCACTGTGCGCTACTACAGGATCACTCATGGAGAGACAGGTGAGCTTGTAGTTATGGCATCAGACAATAATTTGATTTATTTTAAAATTTTTCCTTGTTTTACACTTTCTAATTCTTAAAGTGTCCACTCATTGTGGAAATTCTGTTTGAAAATTACTGAAAATTGAGTTTTACGTTTTATTTTTGGGCAGTTTTAGGAGATATTGATTTTTCTTTAGCATTCATCGCGATGTCATTCTATATGCAGGGGGTCACAGTAATCCTAAGGAGTTCACAGTGCCTGGCTCTCAGTCCACTGCTACAATCAGTAACCTGAAGCCTGGTACTGACTACATCATCACCGTCTACGCTGTGACTGGAAGAGGAGACAGCCCCGCCTCCAGCACTCCCATCTACGTCACACACAAGACCAGTATGCACAAATACACACATACTCAAAGAGGCAAAGCCCAGTCTCCCGTTTTAGTGAAGATGCCTCCCCGTGCTTCCTCTCTCAGCTTTCTCCTCTTTATCTTTGTGTCCTCCTCTCTTAGGTGTCGACTCTCCCTCTGAGATGGAGGTGATGGACGTGAAGGACAACAGCGTCACAGTGAGGTGGAGCCCCGCCCAGGGCCCCATCAAGGGATACAGGGTAACTGGAGTCCCCAGAAATGGACAGGGGCCGTCCTTCACCGAGGTGGTGGCTCCAGGTATGGTTTCCTTCTTTTATTATGTAGTGATGTCTCAGTATTTTAAAGCTCTGTTAGCTGTAAACTTTTAGTCTTGTATCTGGCTACTCCATGTTGGAAACTCTATTCTTGTATTGTCTTTTTGCCCCTGTTTCATACTCGTAATTCTCTTTTCCAGACCAGACTGAGATTACTTTCTCAGGGCTGATGCCTACAGTGGAGTACGTTTTAAGCGTGTATGCTCTTGGACAAGATGGAGAGAGCTCTCCAATGGTGGTGAATGCCGTAACAAGTACGAATCTACCCTTTACAGAGAGAGATTTGTGAAATATTGATCGCTAAACTTTCACAAACTGGATAACCTGACCTGCCCCTGCTTCTCCATCCCTTCTCTCTGCTCTCATCACCTGTAGATGTCGACCGTCCCAAGGACCTGACCTTCTCGGACATTGACTCCGGCTCCCTGCGAATCAGCTGGGACAGTCCTGAGGGAATTGTCACATCTTACCGGGTCTTGTATTCAAGTTCAGAGGAGGGTGAGAGAGAACTGCTCCCTGCTCCCAGAGGAGATGCTGAGTCAACTGTTATCTACGGTCTGCAGCCTGGCACTGAATACACCGTGAAGGTCATCGCTCTGCATGACGACACAGCCAGCACGCCACTAATGGGAACACAAGCTACAGGTATGGAAGGAAATAAGTCGTAGATGTTTTATTATAAAGGCAGATAATATTACACAAATAAGTTGTTAGCTCCTTCTCCCGCTAACCCTCTTTTCTTATCCTTTCCTCTCTTCAGCCATCTCACCCCCCACCAACCTCCAGTTCTCTCAGGTCAGTCCGACCTCCTTCACTATGCACTGGGCTGCACCGGGTCAGGAAAACCGACTCACTGGTCTAACAGGCCTCACAGGCTACCGTGTGGTGGTGAACCCAAAGAACAAGAGCGGTCCTACCAAAGAGATCAACTTGGCCCCAGACAGCACACAGGCACACATCTCTGGACTCATGGTGAGT
>JAPQLA010000005.1:19009791-19020215 GCA_029822935.1 Naso vlamingii | reverse complement strand
TAAAGAACTATTTTTCCAGGCATAATAGAGTGGACCATGAAAATGTTAATTACATATACTGGATTAATGCAAGTAAATATTTTTGGCTTTTCTACTAATGATCACTCACTGTGCAACCACTCTTAATTCACATTTTGTTACCTTAATGTCTTAATTAAGGTCATACAAAGACAGTCTTGAAAGCTTACATCACAGTCAAACAGCATTTTCAGGGTTTGTACATCAAAACAAGGTTTTCAATATACTATGCACTTAAACGTAAAAAGTCCTTAAGATTAAAAATAACAATTAACTGCTTTCTGTTTTATCACAGCAAGCAAAACTAATAATTAAAATCTCATGTGCTGCTTCCTTGTGACTTTAGTGATGGAACCCAAAATGGGTTTAATAACAGGCTTGACACATTCTTTGTTTATATTATGTATCAATATTGGTTATTTCCTGTTTGTTGACTAAACTCAGAGATAATAGCTCTCTGTGGTAGCAGTCTTAGAAGAGACAGGCAGCCTCCTTATGAATCTCATCATACAAGAGAAAAACCAACACAGTAATTGGAGAAGACCCTGCGGTGACCCAACATCAGATATTACAGACTTCAAAGAGCTGGAGGAAGATGTTAAGAGATCTTAGGAGGAGATGTTAGGGAGAAAAGAGCAATTTTAGCCGATCATTTCAAGCGTGCCCAAATCTGATGAAGAGGAGAGTCAGTCAAGTGTGAATATGTCTGGTCTGTAATACAACAGCTGCCCTTGTCTGTTGGAGTGCCGTGAGACAGGGATCTGACCTCAAGTTGATGTAAGGCTGTCAGCTGCGGTCATGAGGTCGTGGGTTCAGATCTGAAGGTATCGCGGTTGAAAAATGGGACATGACAGTGTTTTTAAACCATGTGAAAGACTTTTGGAAAGACTGACGGAGGGAGGTAAGATGACTATGGGAATTTCTATCTCTTTCATCAGCCACGTACTGTGTCTCTACTGTAGGTCAAGGGTAAAATATCCACAGAAGTCAGTCACATGCAAGTGTTTTCATTTTTTTAACAAGCGCCTGACCAAGAACAACTGGTAAGATCAGTTAACACAATTTGGATGATAATAGTGCTTACTTAGTCAGTTTGTACGTGTGTAAAAAACAGATAAAGTGCTGATAACGTTGCTGGCTGTGTTAATAAGTCAATATTTGAGGAAAAACCTTATTTACCATCTCACCAAGAGCTAGATGAGAGGATTGATACCACTCTCATGCATGCAGTGTAAGACTACAGAGGCAGGGGAAGTTAGTTTAGCTATGAAAGAAGACTGAAAACTAGAGGAACAGCTGCTTGGCTCTATCCAAGCTAGGGCTGAATAACATGACCATTGGTAAAGATTTGAGGTTTCCATCGCATTAGCAGTTCTTTAGTATCTCTGCTATATATACAGGACAGGCAATGTAACAAATCAGGGCTGGACTTGCGTGTGATATTGCTCCATAATCTCGCAAATCGAGGTGTCTCCCAAGGTAAGAACTTATCACACAGTTGTTGGCTGTACTGCACCTCTAAGCTGGTTTGCCAGCCATAGTAAAAAAAAACAACAAATAAATAAAGTGACATGAAACGGCACGTGTTATACAGGAAGCCAGATCACTTAGGTCAATTTGAATAGAAAAAGGCTGTAACGACAAAGACGGCCCATATCCAGGCCCTCTTCCCCTCAACAGCCAATCACGTGCTTTATTGACAGCCCAGCCGGAAAATCTATTAGCCAGTTGCATTGAATTGCACATTAGAGAGTCGTGACAGTGATTCTCAGCCCCATGTGTATGCATAGCAGACATCTAACCCGCTGAAAAAACTTGTTTTAAAACCTTATTTTGGGGCACTGAACTTTTTAAGTGGCTTTTATCTGAACTGACTGATGATTCGATTCATGTTGTTTGAATGACAGTGAAGTTGTGGCTATCTCCCCATTCAATCAGATGGGACTCTGGTCTTCCTTGCCTGAAGTAGCGCCCGAGGGCATTGCCAAAATGTCCACTGAGTGGAAAGTCTTGCCTATAAGGACTTTGACAAAATCATGGAGGAGGACAAATCCAAGACAATCCAAGATAAAGGAGAAGGACTTGTTCCTTAAAGGGATGCGGCCCCTGTCATGTGGACATGGACTGGATTTTAAAAGTCGACACTGTGTGTGAATATTTTAAATCGTTTACTTATAAAATTTACAGAGGAATCGTGATTTTCACCTTTAACGTAATTTGAAATTACATTTATTATGATGGAAGATCCTGGCCATATTGCCCAATCCCAGTCAAAGGGTAATGAATTCTCCCTACAACACCTCTAAAACTGACAAGTAACAACTCACATTTATAGCAGTGACCACAGAGAGTCACTGTGCCTTGCCAAAAAGTAGTGCTTCACATAAAACCACAAATTGATGTTTTACACATTTTGTTTTTCTAAGAATTAAACAAACAAGAAATATAGACCTTACGAGGTGCTTGCGGGCACATTTTGTTACCTTCCAGCAGATCCAGTCTCAGCTGAGCTAAGCTAAGCAACGCTGAACTAATTTGCTGTTGGTTTTAATTTCATATTGAACAGATTCAAAATTGGTGACATTTTTTATATCAATTCCCAGCAAGAGCCGTTTTGTCCTAAGATGTCGAAATTTAGCAAGCAAAGGCAGTTCATACTCAGGGTAAAGTAGGTTTCGGGGAAAGGCACAAAGGTAGTTATAAGCAAGCAAAAAACACATCCATTCCTCCCTCACTCACCTTGCTGCAGAATTTTGCCAAAGTACTTGTTGTGGCTCGTGCAGTTCCACCGGCGGTATCTGAACTGGTACTGGCACTCCCTGACGCCCAGCCTGGCCCCTTTGGCCACCTCGCTGACAATCTCCGGCTGAGTCTGGCACAGCTCAGCCTGCTTCCCTGCCAGACGCTTCGCCTTCCTGCAGATGCTGTTGGGGTCCATCACCAGTGGACTTCCCACGGCCCTGCAAAAACAGCAATGTCAGGGGAGAGGATACAACAAATCTCTCAGTAACGCGATAACAATAGAAAGTTACTATGTTTCTTTTTGGTGAGCAACACCTGTTAACTTAATCACACAGTAAACAGTGTGGCTGCACTCATCTGCAGCCACAAACCAAATGCAAGTTTTCTCTGCGGTCGCTGAGCCTGCCAACTCTGCCCACCACTTCTCAGCTGTGGCGACAATGTGCTGCTTGAAAAGGCACGTGGGAGACAACAGAGCAGCGAGTTTCCCAGAGGCATCTCAGCTCTGACGTCAGATTCACAAGTCTGTATTTTGCCGTTGGACTGCGCTTGGGAGAGCTGTGTGGTCCATGCAGAGTTGGAAGCGAAACAGTTGGAAGCCTTTTCACAGACAGGCCATTTACAGTTGATCTTAATGCTCAGTTTATTTTGGTGAACCAGAAGACAGATTTTCTAGATTTCCTGATACAGTTTCTCTGAAGATTTTTGGAACAGTAAAGAACTTCACCACTTAAACCACACATATCCCTTCAATCAGCACTGCTAAAAAAATTGTCCAGATTAAAACCACCAAACTGAAAAAAGCACATATTATATTACTAAATAGAGGAAAAGGAATGTGTGGCAAATAAATCAAGCATGCCGCATGTAGTTCAAATATTTAAAACATTAAAATATATTTACAAAGAGCATAGCATCTGATGAATATGAACCCCGGACCTCCTCAATAGCTTTGACAGATGAGTGTATATAATAAAGATAAATAGTTTATTCTAACTGTTAATGGGAAAGTGAGGCCTGGCCCTAAAACTTGCCAGCGTCTGTGGCCAGTTCAGTGGCATAACAGCAAAATGGCTTTATGAGACGACTTTATTTCCTCTCTTTTCCTCCTCTCACGGCACTCATCCCCTCTATGCTGTTAAGTTTAAGTGCATTTAATTCAGTTTTATTTACGCCAACCCTCTCTGGACTCTTCTACACAGTGGAGTTTCAGTCACTGAATCTCAGCAGATGTGAACCACAGCCTAAGCTTATGACGTAGGAGTCAGAAGGGTGTGCATGACAGCAGAAAGAGGGAGAGGAAAACAGCGAGATTAAGCAAAAAGGGTACCTCATAGGTTTTCATTCAGCCTTGTCCTTGTTAATCGCACCGCCTGATATCATTCATCTGCCTCGAGTTTGTTTTAAGAGGCAGAACAAACATTCTAACTAGTCCCCTCCCCTGGCGGTAAGATACTGGGCAAGACATTTACACACACACACACACACCGAAACCAGCATGCACATTTAGTCCCCGTTCTCTGACATTTTTGAAAACCTATCTATTTATATTTTAATAAAGGTATTTATATGCCAGACTAATGTGTCAACACATGTGTGATGGACTGATAACCCCATTTATTAGGAATCCTGTGTCAGCGTCTTAGCCAATAACATCATGGAAAGTAAGACCCTGAGGCAAACTGCCTAAATACTGTTATCCACCAAAACTTGGGATATGACATGCAATAATGGCTGACAGCATGGTTTATAGTTATGATGTAATCCATTGCAATAATTGACCTTGTAAAGATTAGAGGAGTAAATGTATCGTCTCCTGCAGCATGAGCCATTATATCTGGTGTATAACGTAAAAACCTGGAAATTATAGTCAAAGATAATAACTGCGAAAGCACGTAAGCATGTACGCACAGACTGCATGTAACAATAGTCTACACACACACACACACACACACACACACACACACATACACACTAATCTTTGTACACACTCCTGGGACACCCACTGTTGCATTCCTTCTATGATTATTACAAGTGTATTGACAACATCACTATGGAAACATTGCTGTATTTTTCAATACAGGTGTTCTGTGTGTACAACGTCTGTGTGTGTGTGTGTGTGCGTGTGTGTGCATGTGTGTGTGTTTGTGTGTGTGTGCGCACGTGCAGATGTGTGTGTGCGGTATTCACACAGATAATTAAATCATACAGACAGTCTGGATGTGTTAATTAGCAGGTTCAGGTACGATACTTAGCAACACATACTCCCTCTCAACTACCACTTATCTACCTACTGCTGTCAGGCTGGGTGTGTGTGCTAGTGCGTGTGTGCGTGTGTTAACACGCGTGTGCCTGTGTGTGTGCACGTGTGTGTGTGTGTGAGAGGGAGAGAGAGAGAGTGAGAGAGTGACACAGATGTATGCTAGTGTCTTTCCATACAGTATTTGTTGAGTTTTATGAATGTGGGAAAAATTTGCACTTGCCTGTTTGTGCCTATGTGTGTGTGTGTGCGTGTGTGTGCGCGCGTGCTAGGGGCAGCTCTGGGAAGCCAGTTCTGTCAGCAGCTCACAATAGCCAGCCTGGTTTTTACAATGGGAGGTGTAGAGTTGTAAAAGTAGTGAATGTACTGGATAAAGTTTGGATGGAGTCCTGGAGGCAAAAGACAGTGACAGTTCGAGGGCTTCGACAGTGAGAGAAAAGTTTCCATATGATGTCTTTTTTGCACAAAGTGTTAAGAGAAGTGCTCAAAGAAATACAGAAAGATTCTGGTGGCAGGTCAAATGCACCAGTGAATACTAAACTGTGGTCATTTGCATCCACTCTGTTTTTAATGTTTCATAGTAAGTATAAAACCAAAAACTGACCGATTCAAGTAACTTTTTTTTTCTTTCTCTAGTTCAGTTGTTCAGTATAGTTCCATTGGAAGATGAAACTGGACATTGCATGTGTTTTACAAATGCGTAGTGTAAATGAGGGCATATCTTAATCTGTTTGTAAATTAAAAAAAGCCACACAAATAGCTACAATAAATTCACGTTACAATGAGCATTGTTCTTAAAGCTAGGGTAGGCAGTTTATCTTGACATCACACAAAAATTCCACAATAACCTTTCAGCATATTGTCATTAAAGTGGTCTGAAGCAACATGTTCCCTTGGCTCTGTATTCAGACCGTGGACACTTTTTGGCCAATCACAGCTCATGTCAGAGAGCGCATGTTCCCATTGGCTGCTCTGTGCTGCGCTTATAAGTGACATGTGACATAAAAATGAGCTGACTGGCTGTTGAAACAAGTAACACGCTTTACATACAAAACTGGCATCTTGACAAGCTGAGTTGCAGGCGGCACAGTGAGACCAGTTTACATCGCTGCAATTTTCTCTGCAACTGTTTCATCTCATCGAGGATTTTTTGGCGTAAACTGGCTCTAAAAGAGAGAGCAACAATGAACAAAATAAAATGCGAGTCGGAGCAAAAACAGGGAGGCAAGGGTGCAGCGGAGTTGCTTCCTTAGGAGTCTCATGCTACAGCTATCTTGATTTCCAGACATTGCCTACTCCAGCTTTAAAGGCCATATCATACAATTAAACAGTTGCAAGGTAATACTAGAAACAGTGAAAAGGGCATTTTTCAGAATGGAGGAACAGGAAACAACAGCAGAACTTACAACTTTGTCGGCTAATTTGCTGTGTGAACGTGGATGGCCAGAATTCTGTGAGTTTTTACGACAATTACAACATATTTGAAAAGTAAGTACAGATTAAGCAAAATCTTTTTAAAACAGTAGCATAAAGTCATCCCTTGATTTTGGTTGAAGGCTGTTTTGATCATCCGCATTGGACTGTCTTAAATATAAGTTTAGAACCAGGGCACAACAGGAGGGGAATGGGAATGTGGTCTGAATCAGAAAGTGGAGTGAACTGAGGTGGAAAAGCGCATTGCTGGCAATATAACCAAAAATGGGGTGCATTAATTGGATAATAGGATGACTGTAAGCGCCCAGCATTCTTGCCCTTGTTTGGAGATGGGTACATGAAAGTGTCCACCCTGCGAGGTTGAACAGAATATGGGAAAAGTGGCAGGTGCGAAGAAGAGCAGAAATGTTTTTATTAAATTGATCAGAGCTGCTTAAGAGGTTTATGTGCCCAAAAAGTGAACAGTGGGCATTACAGAGATCAGGAGATGCCAGAGATCAGAAGGTGTGATTCATACAACCAAACTAGATTGATTTTGAGTGGAAAAAAACCACTTGATTTAACTGAGATATCTGTTTTTGCGGATGAACCAGATCTTTGTCTCCTGCTTTTGACCTCTTGCAGCCCCAATTAATAAAAAATGTTTGATAAGTAAACTGTTCCACTGCAACATATTAAAGGTGGAGTCAGTACATTCGTTCATTGCCGTTTGTAAACACAACATTCAAACTGGGCTCCTCCTCCCGGCTTAACGCAACAGAAGTATCATAACTACATACACTGCTATACCCCTTACCTAACATTACACAGCAAGCTACACAGGAATGTTACATTTGTTTAATGGAGAAGTTGATAATTTAGCAAGCTAACAAGCTAACCGCCAGTATTAGCACCTACCTGTCCATCACAAAGTAGCCCAATTCTGCATCGCTCCTTCAAGCTTCTCTTTCAGTGTTCCAAAACGGCTAAAAGCCAAACCGAGACTCACTCTCACTCTGAAACAAATTTTATCCACTTGCTCACTAGGGCTATATTTCCTTTTCTTTACGCTACGTCCACATTCGTAACTTTCTACGGTTTGGACGGCGTCCAGCAGCTGTGCTCCACTGCTCTAAACCTCACCTGTGCGCTGTCATTGGCTGGGGGAAATGCACCAGTTCACTGCAGTCACACCATCTACGCTTCGGAGAAGGTTGCGTATTGATACTTAAAAATTGATTGCGCGTCTACATCACTCTTTACGGTAACTCGTACCGAGCGGGTCCTGAGTCAGCCAAAACATCAAAATTCAGGCAGAGGGTGGTGTGTCTCCATACACAGTCACCAGCACACGTATACAGAGGCCCAGAAGTGATGATTGAGCAGCATTACCTTTGCATATGTCTATACTTTATTTTTTAAAAATCCTACTGACTCCACCTTTAACATCAAAGTGACCCTCTATGCTCAAAAGCACATAATGGATTGATCAGAATGGATGCATACATACACATAAATGCAGTTTGCACATAAAGTTCTGCATGCATAGCCTACACGCACATACACATTCATCCAAGCTGACGCATTTGCTACTGTGCAGGCATGCACAGAGATAAAATCATGTGTACACTTGGAAAAGGAACTACAAAGTCAGACAGTAATCAGATCCTCTTCATGTAAAGTCCCTGTCGCTTAAGATATAGCACGATAAGACCAACTAGAACATGCAGTCAATGACCTTATCAGGGTATTTAAGGAAAACACTGTCTCGCATGAACAGTTCTCCATGAGGATGAAGTCCCAAAAGAGAGACAGGGGGTCATTTAGCGAGAGATAAAATGAGACAAAGTAGCAGAAGTATCCAAATCAAATGCTCTGATAGCAAGATGCTGCTATTACCTGCAACAACAGCTCCAGAACAAAACCTTTACTTTGCAATTACTTCTTTAACAGGCTAAGTAAGCTCATCAGTAATATATCTTTAGATGTGTTTAAAAAAAGGCTTTGATGGACTGTTTTCACAATGTTACTATAAACTGGGGCCAAAACTGAGGTTTCAGATGCATATTAGAAATAGGTGCCTTATTCAGTGTTTTCTGGACTCAGGTGGGTCAGACAGAGATTAAACATTGGTGCTCAGAGCAACCTCAGGTTTCATTAAGGATCTCACGGTACCATAGATAAAGTGCTGTACTGTACGGAGCCCGTCTTTTTTTCACTCCACCCACGAATGAGTGAATTTCATCCCTCCTTAATCCCTCAAGTATGCTGGAGATGAAGACAGTCACGACAAGCGCTAGTCTGAGACGCCAGAGTGAGAGCGAGAAAGAAAAAAGGGTCAGAGAGAGTTGGTGAAAGAGAGGGTGTCTGGGGATAGAGAAGACGGCGAGGGCCTCAGAAAAAGATCAAATAAAGAGATAACTTGATAAAGAAAAAGGAGATATCATAACACGTGTTAAATATGTCTGGTGTTCTGAAGAGAGAATTGGGGGATGGATAGAAACAAATTCAGCAACTTTTGGTGTTTTTTTACTGTGAGAGGGTCTGTGTACCCTCAACAAGAGCTTTCCTGTTTTCCTGACCCTGTAGTCTGGGACATGTCGATCACTTACGAGCATGTTTGTTCATGTTGTTCCTGCTTCTTTAAACAAAGACAAGAACAGTGAAATTTGTAATAATTAAGACTTTCCACACCCTTTATTTTGTAATGCACTCAATTTACATTTCCTCTCCTTTCTTCGAAATGACTTTTTTTGTTTTTCCAACATAAAAAATAAGATACAAAAAAAAAGAAATCTCCTAAAGCACAACTCTTTCTCCCATATTGAGAAATACTGACCTATCAATCACAGGCCTCGTGCAATGCCCACCACAGCTCCTTGCACTACGTTGACAGAGCAGGTAAAAGAGCAGTGTGCAAGATGGCTAATGTTAGCATAGAGAAAACACAGAGATCCAGGCAGAGATTGGGACTCCAATGAGTAATCTGTTGTGCACCAAAAATCAGTGACAAGCAGATGTGTAACAATATCAAACTTACTTAGCATGCCCTTTCATGCTAAGTACAAGTGTTAGCTTGTAGTCTGCAGTGGCTGACACAGTGTTAGCAGCTGTGCTAATGCTAACTGTCAATCTCTCTATTGGCACATTCGCTCTGCACTGGAAATCTGGTTTCTTTGTCTGCGATTTGCCTTTGGATTCATGAACTGCAAAATTTTGCCTGCCTCGTCAACATTTAATTATTCAATTTAAGAGAAGTGATTAAATATCTCACCCTTCAGTAGAGGAATGTGAATTATTCTCTAGTGACAAACTTTGCACAGATACAAGTCAGCATAGTCAAGTTGTGACATTTTAGGGGACATAAACATAAGAAAACACATTTTTGAGTGGAGGGGATCTTTAAATAGTAGCAATAAAGTGTGACCAAGGGGAAACCAACACCACCAAACCAATTTCACAAAGTAAAACTCTCCAAAACCTTTTTTTCAGTTGTACCAACTTGGTACAGTGGCACACCCAGCAACACTGACAGCCAAAATATAAAAAATGTCCAAAAATGGATGTATTCAGATGACAAGCAGGAGTTGGAAAGGTGTGTACATGCTTGTGGGGCTTAGCAAGGGAGAGCAGAGATGAATGCTAAATTGATGTGAAGACTGGTGCTTTTTGTACCACATCTGAAGAGGCAAGTACGACTGGGAGGAGTGGGTCTAGCAGTACATAGTACCAAAAAACCGAGCGATGGTCAATTCAGCCTGGCATGGCTCTGTTAGTTAAAAACAAATAAACAAGGGTTTATGCAAACACTAGCTATGTTTCCATTCACAAGTCTTTATGCGAATTAAGTAATACCGAATGAGAAATGCCTTGTGAAACAGTAAAATTCGATAAAATATCATGGATATCGACACAAAGTTTGTATTTGATCTCATTGGATTTTCTCTTAATCAGTAAAAGGCTTATGAGAAAAGCACTGATGGAAACATTA